>JAQQAE010019036.1:0-11036 GCA_029823295.1 Pseudamia nigra | reverse complement strand
ATTATAATTATGATAATGATGTCTGGTTATGGTAGGCCAGCAGAGAAGGCCTTGATGGCCCTGACGGCCCACCACTGAGTACATCCCATAATACACAGATAAGTTATCGCCTTTCTTGCATGGTGAAACTCTGAGCTGGACTTCAAGGCCAAGCTTTGAAAGACGCACAGTTCATGTCTCTCAGCACTTTGAGAACTTAGCTCAAGTAGAGACAATCACGTAGTATAAAATATAATGTAATATAAAAATGTAAAATATCATCTCTCATTAATATAAAGAATTATAAATTTGTTCTACATATATATCAACTGCATATTCTCATTAAGTAGGACTGTAAATGCTGTATTTGTGTATGTACTGTGTATTTATACTGTGTGATATACTGTTTGTTCTGGCTAGTGTCGAAGAATGTGTCTGACTGGTGGCTTTCCCATTGGATCTCAGAGCTGAAAAACAACAGTTCCACTAGCACTAATGGTTCTACATCAGGTGTCTTCAGTTCACCTCATCTGCTTCTCTTCACACCTGGAGGGCTCATGTGAGTTGATGGATCAGTGTCTGGCTTTACATGGACACTAATATTTCACTTATGATGAGAATTCCAAATTAGTCAAAATGCAGCAAATACCGGTACCTACCTACTGGTGTGGTCATAGTGAGTTTGGAATAATACTGAGATGGGTGCTGTGAATGTTTGATAATCTAAGTAATAGGAACATATTAGCTCCATAAGCACTTGATCTTATTGTCTGCAGTATGTGGTCCATGTGAGGATGACATCAGGCCATGTAACGAGTTTGTGAGAGGGCACAAAGAAATCTTTGACTTATGGTATATTTAAGTTGTACTTTATACCAGGTTCTTTTTCACAATCACTCCTTATAACAAAATATGTACAAAGTTTTTGCTTATAGATAGATAGATATACTGTACTTTATTGATCCCAAAAAAGGGGAAATTCACATACGGCAGCGAACTGAGCTCATGCCTTGCAGTTTGGGGGAAAAAGAAGGGGAGGGATCTGATACACGTGGATAGAGAGAAAAAAGCACATATTATCAGAATTATTATCATATTATTCTGAACATCACCAAACCATTTTTCTGTGTATTTAAGAAACGTGCTTTTAAGTTCTTGAATACCACAAACGAACTTGATGAAGAATATAAACAACATTATTGTTACATGTGAGTGAAAAAGAAAGTCACCACACTCAAGGAGGTTATGAACTCTTTTGTTTTTTTATTCAAGTAATGCACATGAAAAATCTTACAGAAAATCATCAGTTGTAAGAGGAGTGCTCAAATGGACAGAGAAAGTACTGACTTTTATTCTCCTCACACATCACACACCACTATCCATGTCAGGTTTCTTAGCAAGAGATAAGATATTGTTTATAATATGTAACTAGTTTTGTCCAAACTTTTAATGTCAAGGAAAGAAGACACTAGCTACATGAATATCGACTCGAATCACTCTCTCTGCACTTTAGAATTTAAAGATCAAGACGACATAAGCAGGTTAAGTTACACAAATGTAATGAATGAACTAATCTATTCACGCAAGAACCGCAAAGGCATTTTGTAATACACAAAATGTAAATTATACCTATCATTACAAAATAATGATTTCAGATGTTTTAACCAGTTCACTCCACAGCTGGACCTGGTTGTCACATTTTTTTTAAACTTCATTCATTACAGAGCCTCACAGAATAGTATTGTGTTACATAAAACACAGGTACAGAGGAATGAAATCTGAGACACAACACCAATGACTTTTTAAGCCTGGTGGTAAACTTGAAGCTTTCAGCCTTTTTAAAAACATTTTTTCTCAGGTCTCCTCCATCCTCTGTGCAAACATCCACCTTAAACAACATGAGCTCTGATGTCAGATTCTACCTGATGGTGTATGGCTTCATTGCTGTGGCCAACACTGTCTTCACAGCGCTCCGAGCCTTCCTCTTTGCCTACGGGACCATCTGCGCTGCCACCGCCATTCATAACAGACTTCTGGACCGAGTCCTTAAGGTGTGTCATCTGAACTTTGAGCCCTGAAACAACTGTCAGCTCCTCAGACTCTGCAGTGTTTGTCATCTTTGATGGCATCTGAAGGTTAGAGAAGCTGCCAGTTTGAAGCTTGTGATGTGTGATGGAAGCATTTTATAAGCCTTGTCTCAAAGTCAAAACATTTAATCATTTTTGTGGATTATGTGCATTGCGACCATATTTATTGTTTAAACTGCTTTGTGGTTCATTTTTTTTGTTTTGTTTATTTTTATTCATGCAGTTTATTATTTAGCATGTTTTTTGTCCATTTTGTTGAATATGGTCATTTTTATCTATTGTTATTACTTACTTTAAGGCTGCAACTAACAATTATTTGAAATTTATGATTACTTGACAAGATAAGATAAGATAAGATAGCATTTATTGTCATTATTCAACGAGATTAGTGGAGCAGTCCGCATCAGTGCACTTTAAAAATACTTAAAGTAGAAATAATAACTACCCGGTAAATGGAAATGTGAATAAGCAACAGGGCATTAGGAAAACATTAGAAAAGGTAAAACAATAATGGCACACAATAATATCAAATTGCACGTATTGCACTCTTCCTTCATTGTTCATCAGTCTATATCATTATTTTGTGATTGTCCAATGATTGTATGTCGTTTCTTACGTGTTTAAAAGTCTGGTAGCCCATGAATAGAAACCATTCCTTAATCGGTTTGTCCAACACCTGATACTCCTGTAGAAAAGTCTCTGGCCAGGGTGTGTGGGGTCTGACAGGATTCTCCTTGCCCCGCTGAGACAGTGAGAGTTGGCGATGTAATCCAGGGAGAGAAAGGGGCAGCTAGTGATTTTCTGTGCTGATCTTATGACCTTCTGCAGATCCTTCCTGTTTGCTGCTGTACAGCCAGCATACCACACAGCGATGCAGTATGCCAGCACACTCACTTCTGTGGAGCAATAGAAAGTCAACAGTTTAACCTTGGGCTTGTTTTTCTGCAGCAGTCTGAGGAAGTGGTGTCTGAGCCTTCTTAACCACTGCCAATGTGTTGCTGGTCCAGGCTAGATGCACTCTTAGGAACTTGAAGAGGAGCCTCCCTCTCCACGCGTTGATCTGTAGTGGAGCAGGATCTCCTCTGCCTCTTGAAGTCTTCGTTTTGCTGGTATTCAGCATAGGGTTGTTTGCTGAGCATCATGCTGTGAGCTTCTGTACCTCCTACCTGTATGCTCTTTTGTCGCCTTCGGTAATGAGACCCACCACTGTTGTATTGTCGACAAATTTGACAATGATGTTTGAGTGGTGGAAGGGAATGAAGTCGTATGTGTACAAAGCACGCAGGAAGGGTTCTCAGCACGCAGCCCTGGGGAGAACCTGTGCAGAGTGTCAGGGTGGTGAACCTGTGGGGCCCATTTCTCACTGTTTGTGGATGGTCCATCAGGAAGTTGTTGGTCCAGTCACAGGTGAGAGGTGGGATGTCCAGGTCAGTCAGCTTTTTGATTAGCATGTCCAGCAGAGTGGTAATAAGCGCTGAACTGACATCAATGAAAAGCATCCTGACAGAATTCCTCGGTTTCTCCAAGTGGCTCACTGCAGTATGGAGGGCAGTGGTGATGGCATCTGCTGTCGACCTGTTTGCTCTATAAGCAAACTGGTGCTGATCAAAATTTTGGTGGGATGCAGGATTTGAGGTGTTGGAGGACGAGCTTCTCAAGGCACTTCATAACCGCAGAGGTCAGTGCCACTGGTCTGTAGTCACTGAGGCTGTTTGTGGTTGTTTATTTTTTCAGCACAGGGATGATAGTGGCTGCTTTCAGGCAGGGAGGTGTTGAAGTTCTTTGTCAGGACCCCTTATAGCTGGTCAGCACACACCTTTAGCGCTTTACTTAGTACTCCGCTTGGTCCTGTTGTTTTGTGTGGGTTTACAGCTCTCAACACACTTCTCACCTGATGCTCCTGCAAGCTGAGCGGGTGGACTGGGGAAGCCGTGAGATCAGAGAAGGAAAGTGGGACTTTCTGGTCTTAAAGTGAGTGAAGAAATGAATCAGTTCCCCCAGCATTGACTGCCTCTGGCGTGTTGCCATGGTGAGGTGCTGTAAACCATGTCACCCGTACCTTGGGTTGTCAGCCAGATGGTTCTCTACCTTCCTTTTGTAGTCTGTTTTAGCAGCTTTGATTCCCCTCTTGAGGTTTGCCCTGGCCACGCTATACAGGTCCCGGTTCGCTGCTTTGAAGGCTGAGTTCCAGGCTTTCAGGAGTGTCTCTGCTAAGCATCAAAGTAAATAATATCTGAGCGAAAGTTGAAGAAATCATTATAAAACATACAAAACTACATAAAAGACAAAACAGTTTAAAAATTAAAAAGATGCAAAAAAACCCTGACAAAATGAGAAAACATTGAAAACTACAAGAAACTAAAATTACACAAGAAATAAAAATATTGCTCACTTTTATTTCATTAAAATCAAAATAAATGAATAAAATCTGAGTTCTTAAGGTGAGCGGAAAATGTTTGTAATGGTAAATCATCATTAAATATTTTGATATAAACTCTATATGCAGCTGAAAATTATTATTGCTGTTTTTGTTTGCAAATAAAAATAACACTGTTTCTAAATGAAACTAGCATGCTTTGATATGCTCTGTTAAATATCTGGCACTCAGCAATGAAGAAGAAATCTGACCCCCCACCACTCACACACAAATATTCATAGGGATGCTAATAATTTTGTCCTCAACCTAGGCTGAATGAATACAATCAGAGTTCCTGTTTCTGTTTTTCATCAGGCTACAGTCACTTTCTTCGACACTACTCCGCTTGGTCGCATACTCAACCGCTTTTCCTCAGACCTGTACAGTGTAGATGACAGCCTTCCGTTCATCCTCAACATCCTGCTTGCCAACATTTTTGGGCTTCTTGGCATGTTGGTGGTGATCAGTTATGGTCTGCCCTGGGTCCTAGTGCCACTGGTTCCTCTGGCAGTGCTGTATCACAGGATCCAGCACTTCTACCGACACACCTCCAGGGAGCTGAAGCGTCTCTGCAGCCTCACCCTGTCTCCGGTTTACTCCCACTTCTCAGAGACGCTGACTGGGCTGGGAACCATCCGGGCCACTGGCCACTCTGCCAGGTGAGAGCAAAGCTGGGCCATTGTCACAAATTTTTATATCAATTAGTATTAATAATTATCACAGTAAGATGTTATTTTATCCATTATTAAAGCAAAGTTTAAGAAAATGGATGCTTATTTGTAATTCTGAATTATTATCCCCCACTTGAACAAAGTTAGGGGGTAGGAATATAGTTGAAAGGTCAGTTTGTACGTGTGTCCATCCAAACACTTGGCTCTATATCTCCAAAGTGTGGAAAAAAACAAAATCACCAAAATATTTGTTTGAAGGCAGTGTATTATGTTGAAATAAGTGACATGAAGTTGCTCACTATTGCTCACTACTATTTTTAATCACATACCTTTTCACTATTACTTGAGTACTTATACTTATTAGTACTTCTACTTGAATCATTAGAATTATAAAGTAACAATACTTTTACTTGAGTACTGTGTCTATGTCCTCTACCTCTGCCTAGAAGAAAAAATCGACACATTTGATAAGCACTGTGATATTTATTCAAATCCTGCAGCTGTGTAATGTGAAAGGCAAAAAAGGTAATAGATGTTTAGTTGTAGAATGTTTTTTTTTCCTCTTTTAGATTTAAGGAGGAGAGCGCCAGGCGTCTGGAACGGAACCAGCGCTGTCTGTTTCTTAGTAATGCTGCCAGTCAGTGGCTGAACATCCGCCTGCAGCTGATTGGTGTTGCCGTGGTGACAGGCCTCGGGGTTATCGCTGTCATCCAGCACCAATTTAACTCTGTCGATCCAGGTTAGTATACTGCATATGGAGTCTGTATGGAGCTGCTTTGTTCTATCCACGTGACTAATCGAAAGTTTGAACACACCTTCTGTTTTAGTGTTTTTTCTTTATTTTGTATTATTTTCAACATTGTACATAAATATGGAAGACATTCAAACTGTGAATTATGTCATAGACAATCAAGAAGATATTTTATATTTTAGATTGTCCAGTGTAGCTGCATTTAGCTTAATGACAGCTTTGCACACTCATGGCATTGTTTCGTCAGATTCACGTAGTAGTCACCTGGAACTGTTTTCAAATCACAGTCAAGTTAATTTGTGCTATTTCTGGCCTCCATAATGTACTTCAGGCAATCAGCTGTCTTGTGCAGCGGAAGTGTGGATACAGAGACAATACCAATATTAATGTTACTGCAACTACTGCACAAATCCATATTATATCAAGAAACACTCAAGTAAAGAGAAAGGACAGTTTATCATTATTTTCAAAAATCCAAGTCAGTCAGTCTGAACAATGCCATGATGAAACTTCTCTTCTACAATAGCGGCAGCTCTTGTTCTTCCTTTCCTGGGACGGTCCTCATGAGACAGTTTCGTCACAGTGCATGATAGTTTTGGCAACTGCACTTAGGGAAACATTCAAACTTCTTGAGAACTTTCAGATTGACTAATGTTAATTTCTTAAGGAAATGATGGACTGTGATTTTCTCTTGAGTGTTTCTTGCTGTAATATTTATTTGTTGCACATTAAGACAAGAAATGGGATAAATTAATTCTGGACAAAGCATATCTGTGAAGTGAAAATTGGAGAATGCCATGAGTCATCAAAGACAACTGTGTCTACTCTGGACAATCTAAAACATAAAATATGTTCTGGGTTGTTTAATGCTTTTTTTGTTTACTGCACAATGCCATACGTGTTCTTTCACAGTTTGGATGTCTTTAGTATTATGGTACAATGTTGAAAATTATTAAAAATAAAGAAAAAACATTAAACACAAAGGTGTGTCCAAACCAGACTGGTAGTGTAACAGCTGCTAAACGATAGTATCCTTGTTTGTCTGTGTGTGCGTCGTCCTTGTCAGGTCTGGTGGGTTTGTCGCTGTCGTATGCTCTCTCCATCACAATGCTGCTGTCTGGCCTCATATTCACCTTCACTCAGACAGAGATGCAGCTGGTGAGCGTGGAGCGAACTGAAGAGTATTCGACTGATTTGCCCATGGAGCCTCAGTGCCACAACGCACAGGTCAGACCAGCTGACATGATGTAATAAACATGTGAGACTCTACTTTTCTAGTAGTTAAAAGTTTCATTTAAAAGATTCAGAGGTCAATGTAGGTCAGGGTATTACTCAAAATTTTCTTATGGCACGTTATTTCCACCGTACACCTACCATACACTCACTCTATCGTGCTTTTAGACAGACAATCTCAGGACCTTGGTACATTCTGGCAAACCAGCCCATGTTTAAGGAGAACCAACGTGGGAGGACGTTACTCGGCATTACTCAGGCAAAAGTAAACGCGCATTGATTATCTGCAAGCTTTCGTTCTGTACTACGATCCATCTTCACCTGGAATTCTGTCGATGCTCAGGTCGCCACCAAACATTTTGTCTCCTCAGCAGACCACTGTGAATTCTTCTTTTCCATTTTCCTCCTCTAATTCCTACTCAGCGTCACAACCTAGAATATATCACTGATCCCATGATGATACAATAGTTTGCAAGGAAGAATCAACGTTTTTTTAATCCTGCTGAGAATCAACTTTTCAGGTTCCGAACCAATATTTTCCTGGTGTGAATGTGCTGGACCGATAAAACTTAGGTTTACCGACTGGAACCAGCACCGAGCCCTGCCAGTGTGAAAGCTCCACTTGAGAAAACAAACACATGTGGTCAAGCTGTTTTGTACATTTCACCATGAGCTCAGGGTAAGACATTTTACATTTGACTGTTAAATCCTACTGGAAATAAAAAGGGTTTCTGAGGTTATTTTATGACGATCACAATATAGGGATGGTTACATCTCAGTTTTCAAACAGCTGGGGACACTGCAGACAGCTTGTTCATCTGCATCAAACAGAATACACAAGACCACAGGACAGTATGTCATTTTCATAAAGCTCACATCAACCAGAAATTGCAGCACGACTACCATGCTGATTCCTAAATTTAACATTTTCTGTAATAATTTCCAATTTAACAGAAACGAAATTACAATACACGTTACAGTGCACATCTTTAGTTTTATTTTTCAGCTTTTGTATTTTTTGCACACTTTGAACAGCTTCTAGTTGTGTTCAAAAGGTTTATTTTTCATGTTATAAAACAGCAGATTGATCAATCTCTGCTGCAACCTAGGACTCAGTGACAATGACATTAATTATAATAAAAAGGTCATGCAGTGTTTGCACCATTTCATACTATCTGTTTGCACAGGATTTCAGTTTAAGATTGTCAAGCACAATGGTTCTGCATGGATTGAATTGTCTGAAATAAAGTGTGTAAAGAAAAAATGTGTAAGCTACGACTTGCACAAACACAATATGAAAATAGCCGTTCTTCTTTTCCTGCATGCGCAATAATTACATCAAAGGATATGGAGTAATTAGAAATAAATATGTCATTCTCCAATTTTTTGTGCTCATTCATGAAAAACAAGCAAAGTATGGAAGTAGCATAAGAACCAGAAACCAGACTAGAACCACAAGTGCGCGTGTGCAGTGGACCACATAAATAATGTGGACGCCAAATTTTTTTTGCCTTATCGCCACTGAGCAGCTTTCCACAGGGAATGAGTGGACACCATCTTTGATGCCCACTCAATGTATTTTTTAAATGTTGGAATAAATGCTGCAGAAAAAAAATATTCCATTTTCATTTTTTCCAGTATCACAGAGCTACACGTCAAGAGCTACTAAACCTAACTAATTCACTGGTTAGAAATATTGTGGCTTTGCTCTGTTTTTGTTAAAAATTTGAACACTGTATTTAATCAATTTTTGCAGTTATTATTTATTCTCTCCGTCTCTTTGTTTTGGCCTCAGCTTTCTTCAGTGTGGCCGGAGCAGGGCTGGTTGGAGTTCAGAGCGGTGGTCTTGGCATACAGGGAGGGTCTTCCTAACGCTCTAGATGAGGTCAGTCTGGTGGTGCGGCCTGGGGAGAAGATAGGCATCGTGGGACGCACAGGCTCTGGGAAGTCCACGCTGTTTCTGGCCTTGTTCCGTATGGTGGAGCTGAAGCAGGGTCAGATTCTCCTGGATGGACTGGACATCAGCACTGTGGGCCTGGCTCAGCTCAGGTACAGGGTTCTGGGGCTAGGAAGGTTTCAGCGACAGACAAATGTCTACAGTTTGAGGGTTATAGACTATCTGCACCTTGTGAATTACCCTGTCTTTAATATTTTCATTCACATGTCATTTCATTTACATTTCCCTTCACATTTGAGATTTATTTGCCCACTTTCTGAGTTTTTTGGGTTCTTATCAATCATCTTGTGAAACTTTTATTGAAATTAAGACCCACATAAATCCATCGAGAGAAAATGGTTGTATCAAAGGAGTTTTTTGAGGTTTTTTTTTAATGTAACAAGAGTCCTGCATCCACAGCAAAACCCCCACATTTCCCCTATGTCTTACTGGTAATTTGATTAGTTTTATAAGTTACATAAACAAGATGAAAATGTATTTACAACCAAAAGTGCTTCACAGCATACAAGAATCAAAGGGGAAAGTACATAGGAATGAGAACAATGAAATGGGGCATGAATGTTAAATCAGGTAATTCGAACTGAGCTGATTTCACATTTATGACAATAAGGATGCTGAGCTCATATTTAATTCAGATGGTCATTAAAACCTCACCACCAAAATGCAAATATACACTGATGTTAAAACACAGTAATTAATGACTGCCAATGGAATCTGCAGGTCCAGGTTGGCCATCATTCCACAGGACCCCTTCCTCTTCAGTGGGACCATCAGGGAGAATCTGGACCCATGTGGGCAACACTCGGACCAGGAGCTGCTAGACGTCCTGGACCAGTGCCACCTGTGTTCAGTGGTCACCAGGATGGGTAAGAGACCCACTGAGAGAAAAACAATCTCTCACGTGTGAGATATAGAGCTGCCAATACATTGATATTGCAGTATTTATATTTGATTCTGATTTTCATGATCTCACATGCAGAGTGCCTCAATGTTCTATTGTTGGGTCTTTTCTCTTGTTCCTGTACTTCCTGTTGGATGAATTCTCTGAAATCGCGGCATTGCATTCATGTTTGTGTTGATGACAGCCAAATTTATGTTCCAGTAATTCTGGAAAATGCATATTTTGTGAAACAACTATTGGAGTGCATTGCCGAAATTAAGGCATGGATGTCCGTGAATTTTGTGCACTTTAATAATAAAAAGATTGAGATGATATTGTTTGGGCCTAGTGATACATCTAAAATTTATGTTGACCTGGGTTTTTTAAGTCAATTTTTGACAGGGTAACATTCCTAGGTATAAGGCTGGACAGTGATCTTAAATTTAATACACAGATTAGCCCAGTGATCCAGCTTTTTTTCAACTGAGACAAATGGCCAAAACTAAACCATTTCCTTCTCAGCATGAGATTTTAATTCATGCTTTTACCACAACTTGTTTAGACTACTGCAATGCACTTTATGTTGGGCTTAGCCAGATATCATTTGCTCAGCTACAGTTGGTTCAGAATGCTGCTGCTCGGCTTCTAGCTCATATGAAAAAACGAGCACATTTCTCCAATTTTAGTGTCAATTCATTAGCTCTCAGTTTATTTTTGGACTGAGTTTAAAATTCTTTTATTTGCTTTTAAAAGTCTTCATGGTCTTGCCCTACAGTGTCTGACCAGCCTGCTTCAGCCTTACGCGTCACTCTCTCCGGTCTGCAGATCAGTCACTGTTCACTGTGTGAACTGAAGTTAGAACAAAAAGGATTTGAGGCATCACTTGTAAAAGCATCAAGTCAGAAACAAAAGAAGTTAGTTTAGGTTTCTTCCATTTGCTCCAGTTTGCTCCACCATCAAAACATGTACAGTGGATCTCAAAAGCCTACACACTCCTGTTCAAATGCCAGGTTTTTGTGATGTAAAAAATTGACACCAAGATAAATAATTTCACAACTTTTT
>JAQQAE010019035.1:0-11036 GCA_029823295.1 Pseudamia nigra | reverse complement strand
GATCCCATGCTTCCTAAGAACAGATCCCAAGGGGAGCATATACAGGGTGAACAAAAGGGGCCCTAGAATTGAACCCTGCGGATCACAAAATGTACAGAGTGAGCAGAATTGAACCAAAAATGGGAAAAAAACAGCAGAAATTGAAACAAAAAATTACAAAACACTTAAGACAAAGAACAGTGATGAACAAAGCAATCTACCAAGTGAACATAAAATGAACAAAATAATAAATAACTTAAGAAAAACATGAACAAAAAGCAAACAAAAGAGAAGGAAAAATATCAAATAATCATAGAATGAAAATTATACAAAAATAACTAAAGCAATTTTGGAAAAAGAATTTTAAAATAATCCAGAATATGTGAGCAAATATATGAAATTAAAATAATCAGAAAAATCACCAAAACAGTGCACAAAATTTCATTGCCATGGTAACAACTTCATTTTCTCTCTGTAGGTACATGAATCCACATTTTACAATTGACAAGTAATTAATGGAGCCATCAGGGAAAATGACAAAAATGGACAAAATTATAACAGAAAGTTTCAAATAGACTCTTTGAAGAGGAAGAAAAAGTCTAATCAACATACATTATTTTGGCAGTAGCATCATATAAACAAGACATATACAGTATAAACCATACAGAAATAAGTTAGTCAGCAAATGGGACCTTCAGGGAGATAAAGAACAGCTAAAATTACTTTTAGGATCATTCAAGAACCAAAATGTTCAACCTGTTACAAACATGTCTATTATTACTTTTTATATTTGTACCTTTTATACATTTGAAAATATCTGAGTTTCTCACGTTTGTTTATTGAAATTACTGGGCAGAGAATCTGACAACCAAAAAAAATTTTAAGCAAATAAATATATTCATGAAAAAGACACACCTCCGTAGCAACCATTGCCATGGTAACCACTACTATGTTATTCATTGGCTCCACTCATCAAAGCAGTTTCCAACACAGTGGCTTTGATCAAACCCCAGCGTTTCTTCCTAACAGAGTCCATATAGTGAACGTGTGAACAGAATTTACCTGTGAATATATTTAGCACAAAACTGGACTGTTTTTGCTCACTGTCTAATTTTGCAAAAACAGTGTAATAACACACACTTGATCACATGAAACAGCTCACAGTAGAGACGTTAAACTCAACGGCCGGTGTTCATTAGTGGGCTTGCCCAACCGTCCCACTATTGTTCTTCTCACTCTTCATTATTATTCCGTACATTTTGGACTACATCTGCTCCCACAGTTCTCCCCCGATTCACACCATTCAACCACCATAACGTCAAGCTATTTCAGGATATGTCGGCTATTACTTTTCATAAATCTATCTTTTGTAGTTTTTAAATAATTTAGGTTTTTTCACATTTTTTCCCCATGGGAAACTAGAAAATGTGCAGTCTGTGAAAACGTTGCTGACTCAAAGTAGCTGAACTCGTTGAAACAGTTCAAGAGTTGAATTTGTAGATTTGAAGTATTATGAAGTTTACGGTGAACTATACTATTCAGTGGAGTTGTCAAGGAATCAAAGGGGCATCCGAGGATGGAAACCACCCCGTCGTTGCCATGGTAACCACATGGCATGGCACTCCAGTCACAAACATTCCGTTTGAGTTCTTCATTCATTTCCTATGGGGGAAAAATTGTGGAAAAAAAACAAAATTATTTAAAAACTGCAAAAGATAGATTTATGAAAAGTAATAGCCAACATGTCCCAAAAGAGCTTGACGTTATGGTGTTTGAATGGTGTGAATCGGGTGAACACTTTAGGAGGAGACACTGTCCAAAAAAAAAAACGATAAGAAAGTGAGAAGAACAACAGTGGGATTGTTGGGTAATTCCACTATTGAATGGAGAACTCAAACAGAATGTTCATAACTAGTGTTTCATTCAAAATCCTTTAATCCTTTGATTATTACTCCACTGCATAGTATAGCTCATCGTACACTTCATCCGTTCATTTTCTACCCCTTAATCCCCATAAGGGTCGGGGAGGGTGCTATAAATTTAACTTACCGCAAGTTCAACAATTCGACTCAGTCTCTTCAGAGACTGCAAATTTTCTAGTTCCTATTGTACTATCATTATAAACAAGTTTAATAGTCTGCCAATAGTTTGAAAATTTAAAATCTCACAAATATGGCTTCATCGGAGCAAAATAACTTTGAGGCGCTGTGCGACAACGTCGTAAATGAAATGGAAAAGATGCAGAAACAAATGAGAGAGAGGGAGAAAGAAATTTTTTCCCTTAGAAAAGAAAGGGAGGCTGAGAAGCGTAAATTTCATAAGCTCGGGCTGTTCTGTGACAACCTTCAAAACATCAATGACGTAACGAATGCACATAACCAAGCCCTGCTGAAGCAAGAGACTATGTTGGAGACGTTGCTCTTACAGTCGCAAAAAGAGAATGAGGCCTTGAGACAAGAGCAAATGGAACAGGAAGGTCACAATTATGCGCAAAGTGAACTTTTGGAGAAAAGTAGGGACTTAATTAAGCAGCTGTGCAAAGAGAAACTGGAGCTTCACGCAGAAATTGAGGATCTGCGCAGAAAAAACGATACCCTCTGTAACAAAAAGGGCTTCTCCAAAAATAAGACAAAACGGGTCCTCCAAATGGAAAACGAGGTGTTGTGTAACGACGTCGATGAACTGGGGAAACATGTTGAGGCCCTGACTTATCAAAATGCAGCTCTGAAAAAAGAGCTTCAGGAGACCAATGAGGCCCTGAAAGGCAGGAATTTGGATCTTAAGCAAGAAATTGAGTCGCTTGAGGAATATATGACCGAAATTAAAAAAGTTCAGAAAACCTATGCCGCGGTAAAGAAAGAAACCCAGGCACTGACGAGGCACACAGAAACCTTGCGCAATCAAGTGTTAGAGCTTCTACCTCCAGATAGTGACAGTGAGCCTCCAGAGACAGAAGATATCCAAGAGTCAGGTGACACTTTCCAATATCAGCTTAATGAGGCCAAGTATCGGGAAACGATCATGAAAACCCACGCGTTAAAAGAAAACATTGTGACCTTCAAGTGTAGGCTTGATAAGTATATGAAGACTACGCTTGAACGTCACGATGTATTTGACTTCCCTTATAATGACATCATACGAGAAATCAGCTCATTGAGGGAGGAAATAAGAACACTTCAACATCAAATCAAGGAGCGATTTCCGTTATTCCAAGTTGTAAGAGAAGTAATCCCGGATGAGGAAGTCTCTCGGTGTGCCATAGTGTGATACAGTCAGACAGGTAGAATCACCACAAATTCAGAGCACATTTTGACTTCCTCGTCACTTTTCATGATGATCCATCAGTGTTGAATTGATCCATAATCTTGCCTGTGGTAGAAAAACCCAGCATGGATCACATGCTGCAGCACATGGAGAACTCTGGAAAACGGGTCTGCATGTTCGAGTAGAAATTCATGGGGGTCTTTTTTCTATCAGGCCTCCTCACGTCTGGTCCGAGTCGATTCTGGACCTCCGTTTCCAGATAAATTCAAGGGACCTCGAGCTTTTATTGCCACAAGGAGGGTCACCTTATCCTTGACAGTCTCACTCTGAACTGTATACAGTCTTCAGCTGTTACACAACCAAAGCCAGCCGGCCTAATAAAGGACACTTCTACTACCTACCAATGACAATTCACAAAGACAGTGAACCATCACTGTTTGAAACCGTTCATCACTTTGTATCAATCACTGGGATCAAAAACAATCAACGACCAGTCAAAATACTCAGGGATACTGGAGGCTTTCAGTCGATTATCGCAGAGGTTGAGTAGCAAAGTTCTCCTAGAATGATGGTCAGTCTGAGCTTCCTCCTGCTGAAGCTGCATCTCCTTCAACTTTGGATCCTGTGGACTTACCAACCGCTTGGGAGGAATTCATCCCCGCACAGCAAGTCCTCAATGACCACCTCGTAACCCCGGAAAAGGTCAGAAATACTCCAGCGTATGTTGCTAAACTGAGTGACCATTTCCAGTTACCCTGGTCTTTAACCAAGGAAGATTTGACCTCTGTGCAAAGGAGGGACAACATTGTGAGAACCACTGAGTTCCTCCACCTGTGCTCATCACCTGGCCAGTCAGCCTCATGTGTCCCGTGGGAGCGGTGACCAATCAGGATCCAGCACTGCTGCTATAAAAGCAGCACTTCATACAGCAGTTCACACTCTGCCTGATGCCACCTGAGATGTTCTTCTTTGAGACTGTTTGTGAGACTTTGTAGAATTGTGCTTTAGTAATGGATTTGTAACCTTGATGCTTTTCAGTTGGACACTAATTTATGATATCGAGTTGTGGGAAGTGGGGTTCAGTTAGCTTGGGGGACCTGTACATTTTCACGTAGTTTCGCCCTGTTATACACACTAGGTTTATTTGGTTGGTGCCACACTGTATTGTTTGTGAAGTCTTTGTAGTTTAGTAGTCAGGTCTTTTGTTTCCATTTATTTCCCTCAGTTAGTTCCTAGTTTAGGCCTGACTTTGTTTTATTCATGTCATTTTATTTGGCACAATCACCGTAGCCTCACTCTCCCCCACTCACTGTTTGTGTTAAATGTGAATTTTGTTAAAATAACTACTTTTGCTCTTAGACACTTTGACTCGTCGTTTCTTTGTTTTTTTGTAATCCCTATTGTATTACACATCGAGTTTGCTTGACATTAAGTCGTAACAGCATTCTCTCACCATTTCTTGCCTTCTTACTATGCGTTAGACCAGTCTCTCTCTTTTTGTACAAATCGTCAAAATGGTAAAACCAGTTTACACAAAATCCAAAATGTTCCTGCTCATTTGGAGTCGTGACCACTTTTTTGTCAGTCCAGGTGTGATACAGCGGTACCTCATCACACCAGCGCATCATCATACAACTTTTTCATGACACGAGTGAGACGTCGGGCAAAATTTTGTCCCGTCACGCGAGCAAAACCTCATGTTACGAGTAAAATAGGTCCCGAAAGGAGCGTGTGCTACTCACCCACCACGTGGAAATGTAGACGTGGAACTGTTCGTTCCAGTGTTTTACATTAGTTGAGAATTAAGTAGAATTTTTCCTTGCCTTTTGTCTCCGTCTTCCATAGGAACTGGTCTTCCTCCAGTTCGTACCCCTCCCTGTGGCTGTTCCCGTCAGCCTCCGTCTCTGTCTACTCTGTCTGCTCCGTTCCATAAATCCATACGGCTTCTGCATTCTGACGTCTCTTTTCTGCTTGTGCCTCAATAAACTCTGTTAACTGCTTTACTTGTTTTCATTGACTGTCCACGGTTGTGGCTAAGTGGCTAATTAACTTAGCAGGCTGTGTTGCATCATCTCCATGCACATCGCACACCAGATTTGCGTTGCCACACCCACTTAAAGAGACAGCAGGATCTTGGAACGGATCAATTGGTTTTACATGTATTCCTATGGAAAAACCTGTCCTGTCTCACGAGTTTTTCACATCACGAGCGTGACGCGGCAACGGATTAAACTCGTATGATGAGGTACCACTGTACGTCCATCCGTCCATCCATTTTTTACCCCTTAATCCTCATTATGAGTACCAAATTTCAGTCATGTATGTAGAGTTTGGCCCCGCCCACACATAATTTAGCCCCGCCCACATACGACCTATCAAAAAATATATTGGTCACTAGGCCTGATCAAGCTTCTTAAAGATTCAATCATGTTTAAGCCTTCAAAAATGAAAATAATAAAAATGAACAAATGAAGAAACTTCTGGAGATTAATAAAAATGAACAATATTAGGGGGGAAAACTGAAGGAAATCATGTTGGTAATGAAAGAAAATGAGCCCAAAATAAGCTTGAAATATCATTTATGTTAAGCAGGTGTCTTAGAGATGCATAAGTTACATATTACATCATTTGACTGCTTAAAACCCCCAGCGAGGCCTGAGTTTAAACAGTTTTCTGTGTCGAAACGTTGAGAAGTCAAACATGAGTCAAAGTGCAGCGAGTCAGTTTGTTTTCCAGTCAGGTGGGAGATATTTCAAACCAGGAAATCTCCACATTCCCACAGAATCAGTGGACCGTTAACGACCACAGTCCTCACACAGTCAGCATCACCAACTCCAAAAGCTGTTGAAGGTCTGGAAGTGAAGCCGCTGGAAGCGTTTAATGGTGGTGCCACAGCGCCCTCTGTCGGACATGTGCCCCAGTGCTTCCCATTAAATCATTCAATCCAACTTCAGGTGAAGATTTTGTGGATTCTGAGCAATTTAACATCCTGTTGGGGGATTTATTTCATTCTATTGTACATATTTTGTTATCTGTTGTATTCATGTTTGTTTATTTTGTTGCTTGTTTTGTTAATTTTTGTTTATTATCTCGTTTTAAAATTCCTTTTTTCATAAATAATGATTTTTTTTTTCTTTGTTTCTAATTATTTAGTTAATTTATAACCATTATAGTGGTCACCTTGGTTCATTTTTATGGTTGTTTTGTGCATTTTTGTTCATTTTCTCAACTGTTTAGTTCATTTTGTTGAGTGCTTTGTTCCCTTTTTTAGCTATTTATTACCATTTTTTGGATTTTTTTTTACAATTCTGTTCATTTTTTTGGTTTATTTTATTCATCTTTGTTCATGTTCATTTCATGGGGATTATTTTCTTCAGTTTTGTGTACTTTGTTACTCATTTGCTTTTGTTAATTTTGTTTCTTATTTAGTTCATGTTTGCCCATTTTCTCTTTAATTTTTTTATATACATAAATGACCTTTTTGTTCTTTGTCGCAATTATTTTGTTGATGTATTATCATTATTCTGTAAATCATTGTTCATTTTTCTGGTTGTTTTGTTCAATTGTTCATTTTGTTTATTGCTTTGTTCAAGTCCTTGGCTTTTTTCTTCATTTTAGGAATTATTATGTTTTGTTCATTTTGTTGCAAAAGTGGCTCATTTTATTCATTTTACATAGATCGTTTTCCACAATTTTTAATGTTTTGTTACGCCATTATTTTTGTTATTTTATTCATTTTGGTCAGTATATCTTTAAAAAATCCTGCTGTATGAAACAAAATGACAGTTTAGTTCTTTTTCTCAATTATTTGATTAAATTAGTAATCATTATTCAGTTCATCTTTATTCATTTTTGTAGTTGTTTTTTCATATTTTCTTCACGTTTGCTCAACTTTTAGGTTATTTGGTTAATTTTTTTTCTTGCTTTTGCTCCTTTGTTTGATTCCTTGGGCATTTCCTTCATTTTCAGGATTACTTTGTTAAATTCTGTTCATTATTTGGTTTATTTTATTCACTTTTTTCATTTTGTTGCTTATTTTAGTGATTTTTGTCAATTTTCTTGGCTTTTTTCCCTAATTTTTGTGCATTTCTGAGATTATTTCTCTCAACTTTGTATATTTTGTTATTTTTATGCTTTTTTGTTTATTTTTGTTGCTTATTTTGTTCATTTTTGCTAATTTTCTCTCTTTAAAAATCCTGCTTTACTAAATTAAGTGATTTTTGACCGTTTAATTCATTTTTCTTCATTTTCTCAATTATTTACTTTATTTTCTTTATTGTATATCTTCAATTCATTTGTTGTTCACTGTACTTATCTCTTCATTTTTTTGACTTTTTTCTCGTATTCATTTTGTTGATTTTCTTGATTATTTTGTTCATTTTCATTCTTTTTCTTGATTATTTTGTTCATTTTTATTCATTTTCTTGATTATTTTGTTCATTTACATTCATTTGCTTGACTATTTTGTTCATTTTTATTCATATTCTTGACTATTTTGTTCATTTTTATTCATTTTCTCGATTACTTAGTTCATTTTAATTCATTTTCTTGACTATTTAGGTCATTTTCATTCATTTTCTTGATTATTTTGTTCATTTTCATTAATTTTTTTGATCATTTTGTTCATCTTTATTCATTTTCTTGATTATTTTGTTCATTTTCATTATTTTTTATTGTTTTGCTCATCTTTATTTATTTTCTTGATCATTTAGTTCATCTTTATTCATTTTCTTGATTATTTTGTTCATTTTTATTCATTTTCTTGATTATTTAGTTAATCTTTATTTATTTTCTTGATTATTTTGTTCATTTTCATTAATTTTTTTGATCATTTTGGCCATCTTTATTCATTTTCTTGATTATTTTGAGCATTTTATTCATTTTCCTGATTATTTTGAGCATTTTCATTCATTTTCTTGATTATTTAGTTCATTTTTATTTGTTTTCTTGATTTTGTTTTGTTCCTCTCATTGGCTTGTACAGAGACATTTCATCAGAAACACAGGACATGACGTGTCCTTTGCTTAAAGTTTCAATGTGAATGTTGTGATGCGACTAAAAATATCCCCCATGTCAAAAAGGAAGTGGGCCATCATACATTTCAGACCTGTTTGCTTTGACCTGTTTCATCCACAAATCCACGATGTTACCGTTTGAACCCAGAAGTTTTAATGATCCTCATGTTTTACTTTCTCACAGGCGTCTGATGCTGTTTCAGGATCTAATAATGATGTTCTGTGTAAAACAGCACCTGTGTGTTTTTTCCTGTGTGGGTTCATGGCATGTGCGTGTGGTTTTTATCAGAAATATTTTCATTAGTGCAGGTGGTCTTGGTTCAAGGCCCACTGCTATAAAACACTGCAGGAAGCAACGAGACTGAACCGAACCTCAGCCAAGTAGGACGTATCGTCTAGAATAATCCACACCGGTTTGCTGAGATGTTTGCATAGCGTCCTTTACAACATGTGTACCCTAATAATGGTTAACGACTGTATGACTCATAATGATTTAATGCATGGATTAAGGCAGATGTTTCATGAACTTATCATCTTGTCACTACTGGCTTCGTGGGATCACTTCACACTTACTTGGTCATTAGTTCAGGAATATTAAGTCAGTTACTGGGTCATTTAATCGGCCGCCCGGCCGCCCGGCCAAGTGCTTGAAACGCGTTCCCCGAACAAATGTGACCTGTTCTGCAAACTGAGTTATACACGTTTTTTTCTTCTTCATTATGCATTTTTTGGCTTGTGCGACTAACATTCTGGAGCAACATATCACCCGGAAAATACGGTACTGGCAACAGTTTGAATGTGTAAAGACATGGGGATGGGATCTTTACGCTTACTGTCCTCCATCCATGCATGGCTCATGCTGTTGCAAGAATCTGGACTGAAGAAGATTGTGCTGTTTTAACTTCCATTAAACGTGCTACAGATGGAAATTAGCACAATTAGCATAATTGCTAAAATCTGGTGCAAAGCTTAGGGTCCTTGAGAGACCAATGCTCCTTTTGCACATGGTCCCCACCAAATAAACATTAAAAACTAAACTAAATCCATTAAGCAAACTTCAACAATCTGTAATTATGCTACAAGTCGAATTTATTTTAGTTTTCAGACAGCTTCACACTTCCTAAAATTATCTCAAAGTAGATGATTTGAAGTTGAGCAGAATTTTTGCTAAATCACAGCATTTTTAGTGAAGTCCAGATATGTAAAAGGCACAAATTGCTGCACAAAACTCACCAAATGCCAGTAGTTAATTGTTGAAATGTCAAATTCTCAGGTGAAAGAGACACAGATCTCCATGTTCCTCACGTCCCTCATGTTGCCCTTTTAGACCAAGAAGGAATCAGCACATTCCAGTTCCTGGATATAATTCGATCCAGGGATCCATGGACCCCAAACAACACCGGTTTAAGTACCACATACCGTTTATTTGGGGTAAAAGGAGCCTGAGGGGCTACATACACACCAGAATTCCCCTGTTGTCATGAAAACCACATATTACAGCTGAAAATTCAGAATTATGTCCAAATGGAGTGTTTTCTAAAGAAGATGTGGGCTACGCACATATGATTTTGATTATTTGGTCATGACACACCTAAAGACCTAAATAAGACCAGTCAATATTTGCAGCGTGGGCGTCAAGGTAGTGCCAACATACAAATATCTTGGTGTGTACATTTGGACTACAAAATGGACTGGTCCCAGAACACAGATGCACTCTATCAGAAGGTGCAGAGTTGACCATTTTTCCTACACAGGCTCAAGTAATTTGACGTCTGCCCGAGGACGCTGCACACGTTTTACCAGTTCTGAGTGTAGTTTTTATACTGAGGAGGCAGCACCAGACACAGAGGTGTGAAACGACTGGACAGACTGGTTAAAAAGTCCCTACTGAACATGTCCCTGCGACACCGGCAGGGCTACGTGCTAGTTCCAGCACGTTCACACTGGGAAAAACGGATTTGAAACCTGAAAAGGTGGTTCTCTTCCGGAGCCAAAGTCATTTCATTGATGGAGGTTTTCACTTAAATACATTGAGAAATAATGAATAAACCAAAACATATTTTAAGGTTAGTAAGAGGACAAAAAAGTTGTCAAAAACTCCAAGGAAGATGCCATATTATGGTCTGTTGTTCACTGTGCTTCACCCACCATTACTTAGCACAGTTGAATTCAAGGCCTGTGTGAACTGGTCGGAACCAAGCTTCCAGAGAACCTGAACAGCACCGGTTCAAGGACCACAGAAGTGGCCTGAATATTCAAATAAAATCTGAGTGACTTTTTTCACCACAAGATGTCGCCACATGGTCAGAGTCAAAGTGTTGTGCGATTGACAGGGTCAGATCCAGAGGTGTCAAACCTGGGGAACACCCCGTACACAGCACTCCAATGATGATGATGATGATGATGATGATGATGATGATGATGATGATGATGATGATGAAGGACAGTGGGTTAATTGTAGCGTCCAGTGACACAGTGAGTTCACTGAGACAAGGTTGGAATAAGTTTGTGTGTTACGCTGTCGTTTGTCAGCTCATAAATGCCGTGTTAATGACCAGCTCAGCTCATGAAATTCACACACATCCTCCTCTGAGTGTGTGGGTCTGATGTGTGCATGCATGTGCGTGTGTGTGTGTGTGTCCAGTGGGTGTGTGTGATGCTTGGCTCTGCACCTCTGCTACAGTTTTGATTCATGATACCTTAAATTACACGTTATATTATTGTCCAGTGCACTGCCAAGGTTTTAAGGGGATCAAGATGAGAGGAGTTTGGATGGGG
>JAQQAE010019034.1:0-11036 GCA_029823295.1 Pseudamia nigra | reverse complement strand
TAAAAGAGATGAGTTTTGCAGCAGAACGACACGGTTCAATGTGCCTCATTCCTATGCACTTTTCCCCTGTTTTTCAGACATTGAACTCAATACCTTAATCTATCTTATTGCTATGCGGTACCCAGCCTAGCTTGGGGCTCATAACACTTGCACATCCCTTCCCTGTCTTATTCCATATATACACCATGATTATATTTTCACTATAGGCCACTAGAGCTGCTAGAAACATCTGTATTCCTCTGACTCTGTAATCTGGATTTACTCAGACAGATACAACCTACAATCACAGACCATAACACAACATTAGAGCATCAGACAAAAAGATGTAAAATGGCTGGACAGACTGGTTTAAAAATGCTGGATCAGTGGTTTGAGGGAAGCTGGACTCACTGGAGATCCTTCATCCTCACCACCATCAGAAATATTCAGCAGCACAGCTGATGGCTGATGCACGTTCTTTCTATGAGCTAGTCAAATGAATTTCTCTAAAGGGGTTCAATAGTGTTCATTCAGTTCAATTAAATTCAATTCAAAATCAACACCTGTGTATATTTTACATCATACAGGCTTTACAACATGTGACTTAGATTCTTTTGTTAAAGGTAGAGTATGTGGCATTCCTCCTGAGCAGATGGCACCAGTTAAACTCACCCCCTGACAGAGGGCAAGCAAGAGACGATGGTTATAAATGCATAAGGTTACAGTACAGGAGATAGTTGCAATGCTGAGGAAAATGTGTAAAATTAATAAACAGACATGAATGTGAGTACGAGTGGGCTGTATGACACTGTGATTGGCTGGAGACATACTGGTCTGTACAGCATATAGTTCTGCCTCTCGATTTAGGTGATTTTAGAAAGAAAAGCAACCTATTTTGTCTTTAATCTCACACCATGACTGATTCCCACTGTCCTGCACTAATGAACCTACAGCATATCAGCTTGTAATCCATGATATACAAGATTAACACCTTGATATAACATTGCAATTATTTCACACCCTAACATCTCCCCAAACAACCACAGCTTTAAGTGCATAAACATAGCGCGAACAAAAAATCTGGGGACCAGATTACACATCTATTATGAGAGAAAACCTGAGTTGTGATATCATGGTCTGAGCAGGTTTTCTCTGTCTGAATCTAAATCCTACCCCACTACTTGATGTTAACCTATGGTTCTCCTAACTGAATAGTCTTGTCGGATTTGGCTTGGCGTCATCCCAGGTGAAGCTGATGTTGGACAGCTGTTAGTTAGCAGGTTACATCTGCACCATGCCTCTGTATGGTTAAGGTCAAACTTAAACGTCTGAACCTGGTTCAAACTCCCTCTATCTTCTTACTACATCTGTAACCGCCACTGATTTTATCACCTTAGAGCAGGGGTCGACAACCTTTACAATGTAGAGTCATTTGTGGACAGAAAGAAAGAAAGAAAGAAAGTAAATATGCATTCAGAACTGCAAAAAATATTTGAACCCTTTATATACCACATGACATATGATAAACATTTGTAACATGTAACATGGTAACATGTTAAAATCTATTTGTTTTTATTTTATTCGAATTTGTTCATTTTGAGCATTTTTTTTAATCATTTTTGAGAATTGCTGTTAATTTGTCTAATTATTTTTATTTTTATTCATTTTTTAGATTTCATTCATTATTTCATGGTATTTCTTCATTTTCTTGACTATGTTGCTCATTTTGTGGATTTTCTTGAAAGATTTTTGATTATTTTCCTGGTAATTTTATTCATTTTATGAGCTTTTTTCAGCTTTATCTTAATTTTTGTTCACTATTTAGTTCATTTTTAACTCTTTTTGTTGGTTTAGCAATTATTTTTGTTTTGATTTCATGTACCACTGGGCCACTATAGAAGGACTAAATCTGGAGACACTGCAAGATTTTTGGCCAGAGTTTTCCCATGATTCACAGTTTGGCAGAGCCTGCACCAGTCAGCACTAGTTGGTTCAGTCTACATGGCTAGTCGGCACAGAAATCTGTTCGTGTGTGTGGGGAACAGACCCGACCAGACCATACAGTACGTGTTTGCATTTTTTGAGCTGGCTTTGGACGCCATCAGGTAGTGTGTACTGATTACCGACCCAACTGAAAACATATGTTGTCAACAACCAATGAAAAAGAGTAGATAGAACACAGGCATCAGAAGATGAAGATGGCAGAAAGTAGCAGGAAAATCAAAAGAACAATTGCGAACAGCCACACCTGTTTTTCTTCTTGGATTTGTCAGAGCAGATAGCTGCATAAACAGCAGCAGCGAGGCATTTATAGTCAATGTTTGTTTCATCTCATAGACATGGTCACTGTCACAAGAGTTTGCGCGAAAGTTTCATGAGTTCAGTGGGCTTTAGTTAGTATGATGAATCATGTAGTGTGCCATCCCGTCAGGCGCAGTTGTTAAATGTGTGATGCCCAGACTTTCAGTCATCATGAAAAAGTCTGCTGAAACCAGTTGGTTAATGTGAACTCCAAATCCAACCTAAAGAGCCACATGTGGGCCTGGAGTCATAGGTTGCAGATTCATCTTTAGGGGATACATTCCTATGCATTATTGTCTGCAGGTTGAAATCAGTCATGTTTTAACACCATCCTATGATCAACAATCTGCCTCACGTGGATTAGAATTAACGAAAATTGACAAGTCTGTTTTCAAATGTAACAAGTAGAAAGCAAAGACTTTTGTGTTAAATAGTGAATGTTAAAAATTCCTCAGAAATAGAGCAGAACATCTACACGTATCTGAAAAACTCCTTAGTACAGCAATGGAGTATTTGCAGGCTTGTTCATTACTTACCGTCTCTGCTAAACACTGGTGTTTTGATGATCGTTGTGGACCATACTGTCCAAAACAGCGTTCTGAAATTTCCCACAGGTGCTTAAGGTCTGGTGACCAAATGCCAGACTGTTTTTGCTGATAGTCTCAGTCACTAAAGAAAAACTTCTTTTTTTGCTTACACAAATCACATAATGCAGGCGTTTTCAACCGAGTTTGATCCAGGGACGACTATTCTGACTGAGAAACAACCGGAGGACCACTGCTGTTCAGCATGAGGACGGGGTTGAGATTGTTTTTTCCTTGCCTATTAGCCCGGTTTCTGGCTGTGATGAATTGCACAGTCTGTCTATTCTTGGTAGTGTAGTGGCACATATGGATAGTTTCATATCATTCTCTGGCTAAAGCCTTGCCCTGTGGTTATTCTTCAGCTATGCCAGTGTGGAAAATCAACTCTCACAGAGATATGTAGTAAGGTAAAAAAAAAAAAAAAAAAGAAACACTTTACTGCTTTTGCTGCAAGCTCTGGAATTTAGCCTGATACATTGAAACTACAGGGCCAGAAACAACTTGCAATGCCTTCACAGACCACTGGTTGAAAACCACTGAGCTACAGTAGTGCAGAGTTGTCAAATGTGTTTAGTCATCCATAATTCACAAACCCCTGTTACTGTCTTTTCCAAAAAGGAGATGTCACTTTAGTCACTGTTCCTACTGAAGCAAAATTCTGTTTCAAACAATGACTGTTCCTTGAAAATCAATTTTCCCTTTGCTGCACTGATCCAAAATCTGGGCAAGCTCAGCATTGTTAAACATTCCATGGAGCACAATTTGATGATAATTGCTCAATTGTTCATGCAGTGTACCTTTGTGGAAACATCTGCATTCATTATGTTTCTCACCTCATTAATTCAGGTTTTGCCTTTATCTTAATTTGTTGCTTGTCATTTTTATTGGTCATAAATGTTGGAGGACATATGAAAAAGGAAGACCTTTCAATATTACTTATTTGTGCTCGTGTGCTACGTGAGAGGTGTGAAAGGCGACACAGTTTTGCGTGCAGACTTGCATCTATATTTGTTGTGGACACGCTTCCTCTGGAAATGCGTGTCCGTCCCGCCATGGGCTTGGTGGTACACATAACTGTTCTGTTCCCGTGCAACCCAGCACAGTTACAGTATTAGAGATGCACTAAAATTCTGCAAAAGTTCAGTACTAAGAAGATTAGAATAAGTAAGCCTTTTTTTCACTGTGTGGATGTGAGCCTGTGTGTGTGTAGGGATCTTTATCAGTGTTGCGAATCAAACTGTGATAATGCGAGAGTGGAACCATGTGGGTGTGTACGTGAGGAGAAGTGGGTGTAGTACGTACATGATTTTAAACTGTCACTCAACAAGAGATTTAGCTTTGCCCTGTTAACTTCCTCAGACTGTTCAGTCAGAGGTGGCATATCAAAATCTAGTCTGTGTGTGTTTGTGTGTGTTTGTGCTTCCACTGAATCTATCCATGTGCAAAGGATAATGTCTATAAAAAGGTGGATTACTCACAGATGAGTTCTGATATTTGACATGCGCATGTATTAGGCAATTAAGTACAGTACTCACAGTTCCATTTTTTAAGTGTATGCCATTTTCTCCTTTTTGCCTGAATGGACTCCTCATGCTAATAAACAGGTTCTGAAAACAAATGCAACTGCCTATTCTCACCGGCTTTTTTTCTCAGAGTCCTTGCTGCAGCTGGTAGCAAGGTACATGGTGGCATGCTGTTTGATTTCACAATGGCAAATGATCCATGAAAGATACTTAGGTTTAGGAACTCCCACTTGTGTGGCTGGGCTGCACCAACCAAACCTTGGCTCTGTCATACAAAAAAGGCAGCCAAAGCCGTCAGCAGACATGTCCCACAGCTGAACAAAATGTACAGAGCAGCCACCACTAAACCCGTGAAAGGCCGTGCCAGTCAGCCAAAACAGGAGCCTTTGTTCACCGTATCACTAATCTTCCACCAACCATTAGGATGAAGCACATTCTGTTTATCATCCTTTTAGTGACAAAACAGATTAAAGACAGGTAGGGAAATGAGCTGCAGGATGAAATGTCATGAACATCGACTAGTCTGAAAAAATCCAACTGACAGACCACATTTAAGCACTATATTTGTTTTTTTTTTTTGTTCCTAGCCCCCCTGGTATGTGTACACTAGCATTTCTGTGGTGATGCTTTTAGTGTGCACTCCTCTCACAGTACGCCAAACCAAGGCAATTACATAAAAAAGACAACCTGCAATAAGTGAAGGTCACACAGAGTTGTCTAACTCACCTCGAGGCTCATTACTGAAAGTACATGCCACTGTCACACTCACAGAAAACATGTCTCCTGTATATTTGTCATCAACCCTACTGCTGCAGCTGCTCTGCAACGTGAAAGTAGTCATACTCAGAACATGGTGTCCTTGGTTGTTTTTTACAAAAGGAAGTGGCTGAAAACCACCTACACACACCATCCCTCATGTACTAAAAAGACACAATTAACAATGCACTGCAGTGTATCTATTGACAGTGAAAAGGATCAAAGCTGAAAACATCTTAATGAAAAATCTAATATTTTCTAAAGTTAATGCACTCTCAGTCAGAATTTTTCCAATAAATCATGAAAAGTTTTCTCTGAAAGAGACGGTAACATTTTATATTTCACTTGATTACACAGTGTAATGCTGCAAGAATCCTCCATTTAGAAAGGCTGTTCAAGGATAATAAAGTGCGACAGAGATTCTTCACTATATTACTATGTGAAACAAACTTGAGGTACAATTTTGCATTTAAAATATGGAGCGGTTGAAAGCCATGAAAACTCACTTGTATTTTGTCATTTTTAGCATATGAAAGGTTAGAAGTTTAAATTCATGCTCAATTACATCTACAGTCTCCTTAATTATACACCTATGTGTGTGTGTGTGTGTGTGTGTGGGGGGGGGGGGGCTTATCTGCATGCGTTTGACTTGTTTGTTGTATTTGCATGCACACTCAAGGTTGTTGAGTCTGTATTTGTTGTACTGGAGCTGAAAACCTGCCAACTTGATATTAAATCCCAAGCCCGCAGAAGACAAATATGCTACACCAGTTGTGCCATCATCACACGACTGCAGTTTCTTGAAGAGCAGAGCATGGAAGACTATGCTTCTTAAAGCACATAATATTTGTGTCTAATTTAAGCCTGCTGCTTAAAATGTCAATATGCTTTCAATGTAAATAGTTTCCTTGATGTTGAATGAATTCACACATGAATCTTTGTGTTGCCATCTGTGTCTCAGAGCTCAAATTAAAATATAGTAGATTATTACAGACTAAACACACCTAAAAAGAAACTGTTACAGAATAAGGAATAAAGTGCATCTTGCACAAATCCAACATGTCACAAAATGTGTGGGTGTGTTCTCAAAGCAATTGTCTTACTGTTCCTAGTTAAATATTAGTTCTCTTAAAAATCTCAAAATGATATGCAGTCTTTGTATTTATTTCATGGTTTAAATGAAAACAAATTTTTGAAATGAAGTCACAACAACTACAACAACATTTGGGGGCCATAAAGCACACAGAGGCACAAACACAGGGCGACAATGCAAGCTCCAAACAGAAGGATCAGGTACATTGGCCTCGTGAAGAAACATCTCCCCTCAGCTTTTCCTCAGAGCTATCTACTTTATTTTTTTCAGTTTTTTAGATATTGAGCCTATTGGTGTCATATACCCTTCCTGTGTAATCCTACAGTTCGTCATGCTCCTGTGGCTACTTCCTGAATTTTACTGTTTTGCTGGGATTAATTCACCATATTCAGAGATAGGTAAATATTATTCATTGCTAATACAGATGCAACAGTAATACTTTCACTAAGAAATTAAGAGTGGATCAGCGAGATGGGATAGACATCAGTGAGACAGCACAGTCAACTATGAACACACACACGTCACAAACACACACACAAACACAATGACTGAATCATCTCCATTTACTCCATAGCCCAGATGCAAATCTACCCAAACAGTGATGGCACGCAAGCAGCAGCCGCCTGGGCATTGTGCCAGTCTGTGGATGGGGAGACACAGTGTACTAAGGACAGGCGAGGTCATGCTGTTATTTTACTCACTGGTTTCAACAGGCATTAGAAGGAAAAAAAGAATCCATGTGATCTGTGAAAAGTGGGAACAATACAGAGATGTATCACAGCATGTGAGGTAACTAGGAGTTTCAGTTCAGTGCGGTTGTAGCTTGCCCAGAAAAAATAAATTGTCACGTGCATAGCAGTATATCTTCTCCCATTAAGCCGTCATGCTGACTTAATTGCATGTTACAGTAGAATTGTCCTTCATAACTGCACCTTAATGTGAGACAGTAATTGCTGAATGGGATGATGTTTCTAAAGCACGATCAAACAAACAAATCTGAAAGGACAATGTGCAAAATAGAATTATGACTGAGGCAGAATCAATCGGTATGACTCAATTGACACATAACCAATTAGATGTTGTTCTCTGAGAGGAATTTATTTAATGTGGCTGACCTTTTGTTCCATCTGTCATAGGGCTCAGGCATGCTGGCTGAGCATTCAGGTAACAGATGCAACCTCTGGGCATAAGCCAGGATACAATTACAATGTCTACCTCTAGGGGGCTCATTGGTATCAGATTGTTTGTTGTGCAAGAGACAAGTGAACACCCATTACGTGGCTGCAATAATGATTGAACACGTGTATGTAATAGAATAGCACATACAATAGTGTCATCAGATGGCATGTTTAACCATCTCTGCTACTCTAATTACCCTGCAGGCAGTCTTTCTCACACTTATAGAAGTCTGTACAGGCTTTCACAGTGTCCACTCAGGGTCAGCTTTGGATTTGTTAATGAATGAGGTCAACTATAATACAGCTGCTCAAACAGGAACTTAGTGCCTTGGAGTCAGGAGGGAAGACTAAAGGTGATGAAAGTGAGACCTTAAACAAAAAAAAAAAAAACATAAGGTTATACTTGTTCCTCTGTAGCCTCTCACCAGCCAGTGAAAGGTGTAACATTTGGCACTAACGCATCATGTGAACAGATGCCTTATGCCTCTAGAGGGCTCACTAATTCTACCTGTACCTGTCCTCTTGACAGTGGACTACAGCAGTAGCCCTCCTTCAGTGCCTGTCCTATATAATAAGAACACTTTTTCTATTTTTCCGTACAACAGCTTGCCTGCATGTGGTACCAAAGAAAGTTGCCAAAAGCAGAAGTGTGGTCATAAATGGCCCAGGTGTGAACCCAGAGAATATTTGAAAGCAGCAGAAAGTGTTTCTGGCACAAGCCTGCATCCTGAACTGAGTTTTCCTGGATATGAAAAAGTTAGAAAAACATATGTGTCTTTTGATTAAATTAAGAACGCTGTGACATTCAGGCAATTTTGTTTGTCAGTAGGGCAGCCAGACAAACTTGCCTCGACACATAATTACCACAGCCACCTTTCCATATCCAAGATTACTGCATCTGTTCTGTTTCTCTGAGAAACCTAACAAGTCAGGTCAACCTAACCGTTATGCTGAATTTGTGGTCCATCAGCAAAATGAAACAAACTGTTACAAATGACAGATTCTCTAAAAAGGTCATAATGCATATGATATAATGAGAGGGCAGTTGTGGAGGTTTTACTGCTTGTATTTTTGCATATCTGTGCGTGCTTACGTTTTCCCTGTTTACACATTGATAAATAATGTTACGGTTCATGTAATAACTTGGCCAGTATCTTCACAACAACTCACCACCAGCTGCCAACAGCTCTTTAACTTGCACACAAACAAACAGTGCCTGGCTGTGATTTTACAGCTCCCATATAAAGCTGCTTTTTTGGAACAGTAATCTTGCCTGATCTCTTTTAATTTGTTTGGCTTTTAATGTTCCCATAGGAGACGACTATCCTTGGCAGACAAACAAGCCCCAGCTTGGAGTTTGATGGTGCCAAACTGCTTGAAGGAAACAATTTTTGTTAAACCTAAAGAGGGAACTTAGAGGTTAAACCCTTTTCCTGAAACTGTACTCTTCAGACCTAAGAGGTGTGTAGAGTGAATTGCTACTGGAAACCCCCACTGGATTGTTTCATTTTAAAAGTCTGCTTGGGATGTGATTAGTAACACATTGGGTAACATTTCACACTTTCAGTTTCCATAAATGGCTTGCCTAATTTTCAGGAATGTAAATCATGAAGTTGACAATCTTTGCACAGACAGGACACACATAATGCGTTATCTTATCTCAGAGTTCTGCAACCTGTGGCTCCAGGGCCCCATGTGGCTCTTTGCGCCTTCTTCAGTGGCTCCTGTGGATTTTCCCATTGAAGGAGAAAACATATTAGATTAAATTAAAATGTACATAACAAGGATTGAACCAACAGAATCAAGAAAAAAAATGACTACATCATGAACAATAACGAAGAACAAATTGATGTGAATCTACAAAATGAACAAAATTATCAGGAAAATGAAAATAATTTATTCATTAATTTAATGAATAAATGAAAGGGTCAAAAATGAACAAAAGTAAGCAGAATTATGAATAAAATTATGAAAAAGAAAATCTTACAAAATTAAGAGGACCATGAGCAAAATGATTAGAAAAATTAACAAAGAATTTTAAAAAGCTGAATGAATGGATGGATACAAAATGTACAAAATATTCAACAAAATCAACAAAATGAGCAAGGAAATTAATCTAAACAAGAAAATGAACAAAAATAAAAAAATATTGCTGAAATAATCCACAAAAATCCAAAATGATTCAGAAAATGAATCAAAATTCCCAACAATGAATACAGTAATTAAATAAATTAACCAAAATGAACAAAATAATCTGCACAATGAACAAATATTAGCAAAAATGAAGAAAATAATCACTCAACTGGCCAAAAAAAACAAACAACATGAACAAATGAATATATACAATTGATATAATGAACAAAATAACAAACAAAATTAACAAACGGTAATACCCAAATTGGTGTTAAGATGTCGCCAGTTAAAACGTACATCATATTTCATGTGGCAAGCAAAGGGATTGGGATAGTTTTTGCGGCTCTTTTACTTTTACTAGAGTATTGTTTGTGTTTACTCTGCCCATCTATCAGTGCTTGCAGGATTGTGCATTGGACCATGACACTGACACTAACAAATCAAAAATGTAGTTACAGTTTAAATGAAAACTCTCACATATCAACAGTTTAAGTCACCATATTCAATTTGTACTTCTTCACCAAACTCATAAGGTGCCACTTGGTGAGCTGTTGTGGTCTCTATTGAACTCATTTTCATCACAGGAAGTGGAGCCACCCAAACGTTGGGTCTTTTTGGGCTGGGGTAGTTTCACCACTGTCCTTGATTGCTTACAGATAGGGGAAGTTTGTGGTCACAGAGAAGCCAGGGTTCAGATCTTCACATCATACCAACAAGGCGTGGTGGGAAAATATCGTAAGACGTTGCTTCACTGTCACATGATGTACTTCTTCATTTTTTGCAGAGGTATAAAAGGTGGTGAAGTTATTCTTGTGCTCATAGAGCACTTTAGCTGTGAGCAGCAGGTCGAGAGGTCTTCTGCCGGTGATGACATGTTTCTTGCTAACTTGAAAAATAAGAATGGTGTCAAAATGTGGTTTTCAGTGAAAATGTGAGTAATGGTGATAATAAGCAGAGCAAATGAAATAACAGACTTGTGTTAACTGCTGCCAGAAGAAGGTGTTTTTGTCACTGGCTTACAATATACTATCACATATTTGGGGTAATATTAAGAATGTTTCTGACTAAAAAATAAAGGAAACATACTTTACCTCTTTTTAACAATTTAACTCTACCATGTTCCTAGAATGTGGATTTTAAGTTTCAGCCCAAAATACTACAGGCATCCTACATTATGTCTTTATACTTTTGATTTCAGTCTTGTAACAAACAGGCTACTTCAGTGCATGATGTTTTAACTAGGGCTGTCAAAATTAACGCGTTAATCCGGATTATACCATTTGCATGATTAATTAGATAAAAATTTTTTAACACGATTAATGCGATTAATGCGCAATAGCTCATATATCAAGGAAAAAGTGATGAAATCATACTGTATGTTACATTTGACCCAGGTCACTGTCAACTTCTTGAGTATTTACTGCTTCTAAGTCAATTTAAATGTAAAAGTGTAAGTCTTTACACATTTTGAAACAAATTACATTAGTTA
>JAQQAE010019033.1:0-11036 GCA_029823295.1 Pseudamia nigra | reverse complement strand
GAACCTCTGTAATGTTCTGATGACCATGTTTTTGCTTTTTTTACACTTGGTTCATTGTTTTCATCAGTAACTAATGTAATTTGTTGCAAAATGTGTAAAGACTTATACTTTTACATTTATATTGACTTTGAAGCAGTAAATACTAAAGAAGTTGTCAGTGACGTGGGTCAAATGGACCAAAAGATTTCATCACTTTTTCCTTGATATACAAGTTATTCTACGCTAATCACGTTAAAAATCTTAATCTAATTAATCATGCAAATGGGTAATTTGGATTAACACGTTATTTTAAGGGCTGTCAAAATTAACACATTTAACAAAATAAGCAACAAAATGAGAAAAATCACCAAAAAAGTCCTATAAATTAACAAAAATTAATCAAACAACACATTTAACGAAGCAATCAACAAAATAAGCACCAATTTTCCAGGACACATTTTCCATGACTGGAAAATTATTATGAATATTCTGACTAGTAATAGTATGACTATTTAATACATATGAAGCCTTTAAATTAGGGCTGTCAAAATTAATGAGTTAATCAATTTGCATGATTAATTAGATTAAATATTTTAACGCAATTAACGCACAGTAACTCATATATCAAGGAAAAAGTGCTGAAATCTTCGGGTCCATTTGACCCACGTCATTGACAATAGTATTTACTGCTTCAAAGTCAATTTAAATGTAAAATGTCTTTACACATTTTGAAACAAATGACATTAGTTACTGATGAAAACAATGAACCAAGTGTAAAATAGCAAAAACATGTTCATCAGAACATTCCAGAGGTTCTGTTAAGTTCTACAAAGCAGATGGAATTTACTTTAATTACACAAGTTTAAATTGAAAAAAATATATACATTTTAATCTGAAATGCGTAATGTTAGTCAAGTGTCTGTATCACCTTTTGTCATGAGTGTTTTTGCTCCCACAAAATGAAAAACGAATGGGTATTAATCATAATTAATTGAAATTAATCCAGCGACCCTGTGATTAATCAGATTAAAAAATTTAATCGTTTGACAGCCCCAAAAATAATACATTTAACAAAATAAACAACAAAATGAGAAAAATCGTCAAAATAATCAAGTAAGTTAACAGAAATGAACAAAATGACTCCGAAATTTAACAAAAAAACAAAAACAAAATAAGCAATAATGTGAGAAAAATGATCAAAAAAGTCTTACAAGTTGATAAAAATGAATCAAATAATACCTACATTTACCAAAACAGTCCACAAAATAAGCACAAATAATTTTCCAGTACATGTTTTCTATGACTGGAAAATGGTTATGAATATTCTGAATAGTAATAGTATGAATATTAAATACATATGAAGTGTGTACATGCGTTATTTATTCATATTCTGACAAGTAATACTATGAATATTTAATACATATGAAGTGTGTACATGCGTTACTTATTCATATTCTGACTAGTAATAGTATGAATATTTAATAGATATTTAGTATGTACATACGTTATTTATAAATATTCTGAATAGTAATAGTATGAATATTTAATACAAAAGAAGTGTGTACATGCGCTACTTATTCATATTCTGACTCGTAATAGTATGAATATTTAATAGATATTTAGTGTGAACATGTGTTACTGGAGTTATAGGAGTCGACCCCGGTGGACACGCTGAGCCCGTTGAACGGGGCTCTTGCTCGCGGTGCCCGGGCTCTGCGGTGCCCTGGCCGGACTCACCGTGTCGGAGTGCAGGTCCTGTTGCTGGCAGAGCCGGTACAGGAAAGAAGTTTGCTCTTTTAAGAGGGTTTGTCGCGTCGTGAGGAACACGGTGCCGCCAACGTTCAACCGGACCCACTTCCCGTTATTCCCCCCGGTGGGGTTTATGACGGAGCCGTTGCCGATGCTTTGCGTCGCCGTTCCGTCCGACTCGGTGGTGCTAGCGGTGGCTGATGTCGCCGTATCTCCCGCCTCGCTGTCTTTGTTGTTGTTGTTGTTGTTATTGTTGTTGTTGTTGTTGCTGTTGTGGTGCGTGGATGCGTCCGCCAGGTCCCGCTGCTCGTCCGCGGTCGTTGCCATTTGGAATCAGGCGGTCGACGTGAATCGAAGAGGAGGGAAGGTGTCCGTGTCCCCCGTCTCCTCCGGTGCCTCGGCTTTTTCTGTTTCCAAGGAGCACGAGCCGCCTCCAACGCGCAGCCGCGTGAAGCTAATGAGCACCAGACGCAGTAAATCCGGAAGATCCTTTCATCATAAAAGTTGCACTGGCTCCCTAAGGTGAAATTGGATTAACTTAAAAATAAGTAACATATTCTTGAATGTACAACATATTTCGTTCTATGCTGAAAATAAAAGAAATTGGTAGGTGTGTAACGGGGGGTGGGGGGGGGGTTGTTCATTGAGGCCAATGCCAAAGTCACTTTAAATTGTAATTCCACCGCTTGGCCACTGAGGAACCGATCATCTGGCTCCAATAAGCTTTTTCCCATAGATACATGTGATTCTATCTGAAAATAATATTTTTTCATGGTCTCAAACATTTTATTTGGATCCTCTAATAAGAAGCGTGAGGATCCATCTTTAACTTGTTGCTTTGTTATTAAGATATTATGGAAAATAATCCGACAAATCACTGCCCAAGGGGTTTGATTGACATGTCGCTATAGCAACAGCTCGCTATAACAAAGTTGGACCGATTCAGACCTTCATATGTTCTATTTATTCAATATGTTCATAGTTATACATGACATACACTTGACTGCAGCTGTGGGTAAGTGTTTACACTAACAACATGTCATGTGACTTTGTTTGACACTGTGTGGTGAAGTTTTACCACATCAGTAAGATAGCGGCTAATATTAGCTTCCCATGAGCCCCCTGACATGAACGCTTCATAAGCCCCACTGCCATTCATCCAAATATGGTCACATCCTGTTTTTGGCTCCAATATGTCGTCCGGGAAGTGACAACCTGATTGACCTCAAAACGACACTTCACAAACTAATGGGTAACATCACAATCACGTTGGCCATAATATTTACAGTCTATGGTTTGTAAACACTATACCATACTGTATCTTGTTGTCTATTTTATTATAGCCTTTACTATTTATTGATACTGTTTATTTCTCATTTCTTTATATTCTAGTTTTTTATAGCATGTATCCTGCTGCCCTTGCTGCTGTAACTCTGTGAATTTCCCGACTGTGGGACTAATAAAGGTTTATCTCATCTTATTATTTTGATTGGTAAATATCTCCATACATATACATGGAAAACCAGCTACCTTCATTTACTGCATTTAAATAAAAATTAACTAAAATTGTATATGTTTCCTCATTGAAGGTACTTATCAACACCAACCAACTGGTGGAAATAATTTATGAAACTGCAAAAAATGTGTTGGATTCATGAATTGCATTGTCTTAATATCGCATAGATTAAGATTACAAATTTTACAGGATTTTTTTTTTTGATGGGGTAAGACAAATTTGATTATTATTTACGTGGTGAGGCCTTTCATTGTGAAGTTTTGTCTTTATTGTTCTTTGAATGTAAATACTGCCTCTACTTATAATTATATCTTTAATAACTACGAATTTAAAAAGGATCAAGGTGCCTTATTATCAATATTCAAACATGAAAGAATGAAATCTTGAACTTAAGACTCTAGGACATGCAATATAAATAAGACAATGAAACCAGTAGTATAAAAATCTAAATCAAACTAGCTAAAATAAATAAGATTATTCATCAAACACTGGGCAAATTTTTTCGTTACAACAGCAGAAAGGAATGAAACAGAAAAAGAAATGCAAGTCATACTGTAGCACAGCAAAAAACAAAAAGCGGCATCTGGAAGAAAAGCGTGATCAATTATATTGCATATTATTACATCACATATTGCACTAGATTTTTTAAAATTGTCTTTGCACATTTGTAATGTAATGAACTTTATTTATATAGCCCTTTACAACAGTCCACAGGTGACCAAAGTGCTTCACAAAATATCAAGCAGCAAATAAAAACTCACGGCAAAAGAACAATCACATGAACAAAGACAATGTTGTTGTTTTTCTACACATTTCTTTCACACAAAATATGGATTTTTACCTGTTGAAGCCATTTAGTGAACAGAATCGTGCCTTTTCTCACCGATTCTAGGTGTGGCCAGAACATCGAGGGGGTCTGGTTTGGTGGCCTCAGGACTGGATCTCTGCTTTTTGCAGATGAAGTGGTTCTATTGGCTTCATCAGGTCGTGACCGACAGCTCTCACTCGAGCAGTTCGCAGCCGAATGTGAAGCAGCTGGGACGAGAATCAGCACCTCCAAATCTGAGACCATGGTCCTCAAGGTGGAAACGGGTCAGGATGAGGTCCTGCCTCAAGTGAAGGAGTTCAAGTCTCTTGTGGTCTTGTTCATGAGTGAGGGACGAATGGAGCAGGAGATCGACAGGTGGATCGGTGCAGCGTCTGCAGCACGGTCCGTCGTGGTGAAGAAGGAGCTGAGCCGATTTACCGGTCAATCTATGTTCCTACCCTCGCCTATGATCATGATTCAATAAGATTCAGAAACAAGTGGCCTAAAGGAGTTTCCTCTGCTGGGTGGCTGGGCTCTCCCTTAGAGATAAGGTGAGAAGCTCAGTCATCCACGAGGGGCTCAGAGTAGAGCCGCTGCTCCTCCACATCCAGAGGAGCCAGATGAGGCGGCTTGGGTATCTGGTCCGGATGCCTCCTGGACGCCTTCCTGGTGAGATGTTCCAGACACATTCTACTGGGAAGAGGCCCCAGGGGAAGACCCAGGACACGCTGGAGGGACCGGAGGGCCTGGTTTAGAAACACCTTTGAGTCTCCCAAGAGCTGGATGAAGAGGAGAAGGAAGTGTGGGATTCCCTGCTCAAGCTGCTGCCCCCTGCGACCCCAAGCATAAGGATAAGTGGTAGAAGATGGACGGATGGAAGCCATTTAGTTCTGATTGTATGTATTTCTATTTACAGTCTTACAAAAACAACAAACCACAAGTGGAGATTTGCAAAGTCTACAACAATACTGATGCTAGCATAAAATGTATTAATTTTGTGTCTGTGTAAGGTGAAGATAAGATACAATAACAGACCTAAACCTTGCCTAAAACTTTGCACAGTACTCACAGTATTTTATATTTTACTGTATTTTTATAATAAAACATCCTGACCGCACCAAACTTTTTGTTGACAAACTCAAATGAAGTAGTACTCCTTATATTTTAGTGGTAATTTGAAAGTGTAGAGTACAATTTATCATAGAAGCAGCTGTTAATGTTCAAATAATAACTGACAATATGGAGTCAGTGCAAAATCCAACAGATTGAAAAGTAATTATTGTATGTTAGATTGTTTTATTTTGAAGGCGACAGTTGGCTTCCTGTTTAAATGCGTGGACATGGAACTATCGCGAGAATTGAATCTTGGTAGTTTTGTATAAACGTCCTAAATATTTACACAGCAGTGAACGAGCTGCTGTTTATTTAGTTCATCATTATTTACACAAGTTCGGACAGTTTTGTTTCACCTGAGTGAACACTGAAATATCTCGAAAATAATTTAAAAGTGAGTAGAAATGAACACAACAATCAAGCAAATGGGGGAAAATTAACAAAATAATCAAGACAATTAGTAAAAAAAAAATGAAAACACAATCAAGAAAATAAGGGGAAAATGAACAAAATAATCAAGAAAATGAATATTTGAGTAAGTGAACAAATGAGTAAATATGAAAATGTTTTTTGCAATAAGTAAAACTGAACAAAGAAACAAAAAATATGTAAAAGTGAACAAAATAATAGATACCTTTGACAGTAGTGTATATATGTGATAGATAATGTTATAAAATTAATCACAAACAGAAAGGCAAAATACAAAATGATGCTCCATTTATTGTTCAACAGTAAGAAACAAAATTTTCCAGGATCTTTCGACACCGGTGCTCTGTGACCAAACGGTGTTAGTGTTGAACTTGTGCAGAATAAAGGGTGACACTGTCCTGCTCAAACCACAAACTTCAGGGGAAAGATGTGGACCTGATGGCAGTCATGCTGTGGCACTGATCTGCACCCAGCCCAGGGGGGCCACGTTTACATATTCACAAAAAGCAGTCTGGGTGGAGAATACAGGCCTTTCTCCCAGCGTCATACAGGCTGGCACTCAACATTCAGATATTTTTGGCAAGTTAACAGTCATTTATCAAGTTGGAGATTCAGGTTTTCCTTATTTTGATTTCAGTGATGGGCAGTAGGAATGTGTTGCTGTTCAGACAGGTGGCCCAGCCAGCAGCCTTTTCTGTTTGCATCAAGGCTTTGCTTCTCTGGCGTCAAAGCGATTATTACCATTCAACTCAATGAACTGAACATCACATAATAAAACACAGAACAAAACACATCAAAATCTCCATAAAATATAAATCCGTACATGTAACAGATTGTAGTTAATAAGGACTGAGTTGTAACTATGAGAAAATCACACTTGTACCTCATACACACTTCCTGTCACCTATGTGCAGAACACACTGGAGGTTTCTTTCATGCCCGTGACATATTTAGATATAGTTCACACATTGAAACTATACAGCTATAATAAAATAAAGAGACCCTGCAAAGTTTTTTTTTCTGAAATTATCATGTCTACATGTTTGACAGCCATTCTATTCCAGTGTCCATTTCAACACAAGCACATCTCATTCTACTTAATGAGGTGTTGGTTGGGTGATCACCTGAACCAAATCTGATTTAAGGAGGAAAAGCCACTACATCAGGGTCACTTTAAAAATGAACATGAACTTGTTTTCTTTGCATTGTCTCAAGTCTGAAAACCGAGCATATTTTAAATTTGACCATTTGTCATGTTCTGCAAATGAATGAACTACATGTCAATATTTTTATTCATAATTTCAAAGAAATGTTGTCAGTGGTTTAGAGAATAAAACATAAATATTGATTTAACTCAAACATGTCAAATCTGAGGATGCAGGACGTTTCAAAAAGATGGACCCGATTTGAAATCACCATAGCTTTGCAACCACCAACCGCCCGTGAATGAAACGCTTACCACATGAAAGGACGGGGGCATAGAATTTTAAAAAACTACCAGTAGGTGGCGCTCCCGATTGGTTGCACGGGACCCAATGACTTGGCGCTACATTCTTGGCCTCCAAGATCCCCAGACATTACACCCTGTGACTTTTTCTTGTGGGGAAACGTCAAAGACTGTTTTTGTGCCATTAGGGACTAATCTGGATTAATCAAAACCAGAATCACGGCAGCAGTGACTGCAGTGCATGAAGACACTCTGAGGGACAAATTTAACAATCATCTCCATGTCGTTGGTGCAGCAGGTGGAGGGCGTATAGAGCATTTAGAAAAAATGTCTAATAAAACTTGAGAAGGCACTAAACCATTTGTAACTTTTGTGTTATTGTCCCATGTTGCTTTAAAAAATATACCAGATTGAAACTGGGTCCATCTTTTTGAAACACACTGGATTATAATTTGCAAGGATCCCTTCATTCTTTCCAGAGCTGCATATGATGACACTTAACCCTTGTATTGTCTTCGCTTGTGGGTGTTCAGCGGTGGATATGTTACTACACCCTCCACTGCCCTCACAGGTGTAGTACTCAAATACATTTACTCCTTTACATGCACTTGGTTTGCAGAGTATTTTACTTTTGCTCCAAGTGAAGAAAACAAGAAAAATCGTCAACACGAGCAAAACTGAACAAAAAAAGAAGCAAAACTATCCACAAAATTTAAAAAATGACCACAAAAATGAACAAAGCTAAAGGAAAAATGAAAAGATGTCCAGCAAAATCGACAAAATAAGCAACAAAATCAACCAAAAAATAAGCAAAAAGAAAGAAAATAATCAAGTAAATGCGCAAAAATGAACAATATGATGAAGAAACTGAGCAAAAATACATAAATAAATAAATAGACCACATAAATCACCCAATACAAGATTAAATGACTGTTTCATGCTGTAAAGTTACTCACTACCTCAAGTACTTTTATTTATGAGTACTTCAATTTACTTTGACTCGACAACTGATTCTGTGTACTCCCTGGTGTTTCTCTGGATTCTTATAAATATATGACAAAGGGTCAATTTGACCCAAATACCACACCGGGGTTTGTTGCAGCCCTAGTTGCACATCTGGATGTAGCGACAGACTGGATTAACTGGTTTCTGCATTCCAAAGTGATCCCGAGCCCCGTTGGCTACATTCAGCGCTGTAGCATCACAGTTTGACATGCAGTGTTGCCTTGAGGGGTTGAAGCTCCTTCCTATAGGTCGTTTCCACCCTTGACCTTTACACAATGAGATGCCTCCGATAACCCCGCATCTTTTCACAATGTACCACGTGACAGACCTTTGCGAGTCTTTGTAATGTTGCGTTAAGGAACATATTTTTTTGAACTGATCAACAATTTTCTCACAAGGTTTCAGGTTATACGGCGAGCCACGCCCAAGCCTGTCCGCAAGCCAATCTTCCGTGAAATCAGAAGGAAACGGCTCACGTTGCCTTCTGAGCATTGGAGCAGGCATCTCCGACTCGCCCTCTGAGGGAGGTGACGCGGGGCATGTATGAAAGGCCGGGGGGGGGGGATGCTGGCGAGCGGCAGGTCCAGATGGATCAGCGGGGTCTCTAGTGTCGACGAATCATCTCTCACATCAGCCAACAGTGACTGTAGGGTCAGCTGAGAGAAATAGGCGCAAACTAAACATGTGCAGCCGTGTTCCGTGACAAACCAAGATCTGAAAAAAGTAGCAATTGCTGTCTAATCATTTTTAACAACACATGCGGCACAAAAACTTGGCATTTAGAGAAAAGAACATAAATATGTAGATGCTCTCTCATGGGTGACGTAGTGTAATACCGTTGCCTGGAGTTCTGCTACAGCTTGTCTAATTTTAATGCATTTTGCCAGCCCTAGTTGCATATCTGGATGTAGCGGCGGACTGTATTAACTGACAATGGTTTTCCAAAGTAATCTCGAGCCCAGTTGGTTATATTCAGCACAGAAGCATCAGGGTTTGTCATCCAGTGCTGCCTGAGGGCTTGAAGCTCCTGCATATTCAACAGTGGTTTCCGCCCTTGGCGTTTACGCAGCGAGGTGTCCCCAGACTCCTTGAATCTTTTCACAATATTATGTACTGTAGATGGAGCAAGACCTAAATTCTTTGCAATTTTGCGCTGCGAAACATTGTTTTTGAATTGATCGACTATTCGTTCGCGGAGTTCTGCGCTAAGCGGTGAGCCGCGACGCAGCCCGTCCGACCACCAGTCTTCTGTACATTCAGAAAGCAACTGGTCCTCTTCACAGCAGGGCACCAGTGTGGTCGTCACGACCTCCCCCTCTGGATCAGCGCATTCAGAATGTGCAGGCACGGTAGGGGGAGACTGCTGGGGAGCTGCAGGTCCAGATGGATCACCAGGGTCTCCCGTGTCAACAGGTAGAGGACTTTCTTCTTCTTTCACAGGTCTGTCTTCTCTCACACCGGGCGACACCGACTGTGGAGTCAGCAGAGAGCAACCGTAAGAACAACTACATTCCTGTTCCATGAAAACCAAGAAATGACTTTAGAAACTGTCTTCCAACTGAAAACAACTTCTAATCATATTTATAACAAAACATTTCAAGACAACTTAAGTGTAGCATGACACGTATCGAGATCAGGGGTTTTCAACCACCGACACTGCACGATTTCATTCCAGCAATTCTCTTCAAATGGTGAGTTCACTGAATTCCTTCCCACTGACTGCTGTTCAGTGAAAACACCTGCTTTAGCCCTCATGTGGTCTTTGGGTCAAATTGACTCTTTGTCATAGATTTGTAAAGAGAAAATGTGTCTTGTGGGGGGAAAAAAGGAACAAAATCATCACTAAAACAAACAAAATACTTGAAAATGAAAACAATGAACAACACTGAAGGAAAAAAAGGATGAAAATTATCTTCATACTGAACAAAATAACCAAGAAATTGAGCAAAATAGTTCAGAAAAGGAAGAAAATGGAACCTAATAATCATCAATATCAACAAAACTGCACAAAAAGATGCAAACTATCCACGAAATGAACAAAGAACAACAAGTTGAACAAAAATCACCAAGAAAATGAACAAATGTGAAGGAAAAATGAAGTCATCCTGCAAAACCAACAAAATGAGCAACAAATGAACCAAAAAAATAAGCAAAAAGAAAAAAAAAAAAATCAAGTAAACGAGCAAAAATGAACAACACGATGAGGAAACTGAGCAAAAAAAAAAAGGTTAAAAAATAAATTGAATACAAATAAACTACAAAAATCAACAAACCACCCAAAAAAAAGATTGAATGAATCTGTTCCGTGATATAAAGTTACTCACTTCCTCAAGTACTTTTATTTATGAGTACTTCTACTTCCTTTTACTCCAGTACTGATTCTACTCCCTGGTGTTTCCACACCACACAGCTTCTCTTTACAAATATATGACAAAGGGTCAATTTGACCCAAATACCACACGAGGGTTAATCAATGTGCAATAGAACATGTAATATTTACTGTTTACATTGTAAATAACTTATAATACTTTACAATGCCATACTGTACAATGTTACCTATTTTATTATACTCCTTTACTATTTATGGATACAGTAAACGAGCAAAAATGAACAACATGATGAAGAAACGGAGCAAAACAAGGTTAAAAATAAATGAATAAAATAAACCACAAAAATGAACAAATCACCCAAAAAAAGCTGAAATTAATCAGTTCTGTGATGTAAAGTTACTCACTACATCAAGTACTTTTATTTATGACTACTACTTCCTTTTACTCCAGTACTGATTCTACTCCCTGTCGTTTCCACATGACACAGCTTCTCTTTACAAATACACTCAACAAAAATATAAACGCAACACTTTTGTATTTGATCCCATTTTTCATGAGATGGACTCAAAGATCTAAAATTCAGTCCAGATAAACAATATTACCATTTCTTTCAAATGTTGTCCACAAATCTGTCTAAATGTTTGATAGTGAGCACTTCTG
>JAQQAE010019032.1:0-11037 GCA_029823295.1 Pseudamia nigra | reverse complement strand
ATAAAGTGTGTGGTGAGGGGTTTTACAGCCTTAAAACAAATATAATAATTGTAAAAAAATTAAGTTGACTACTTCACAGATTTCACCTATCGCAGGTTATTTTTAAAACATAACCCCCACAATAAACAAGGGACCACTGTACATGAAATTTTTAAGTAAATATTGGGTTTACCAATATAAATAATATATGCATACCATGGTTATAAAGTGTAATGGCACCATGTTTTAGCCACAGTAACATTTTACCTGGCCCAATACATCATCTAGTCACACTGTACATTGTGAACTACAAAACACACCAAGTTGGTTTTACTTTACCTGAATGCATTAGCATCATAAAGTCTACATGCTCCACGCCCTCCACACTGCTTGGTTCCCCACTTCAAACAGGTCCTGTCAATTAGAGCTCCAAAATATATAGGAGGAGGGATCCCACCTGAAAACACACAGCGGAGGAGAGACAAAGTCCGGCTTTAATCAGTGTTCTCAATAGTCAGTGAGGCCCCCCGCCCCCAAGCTCAGCAACTAGCCAGGAATAATGATGACATACCTAGAGTTCTCACAATCAGTGTCTGCATGCCCAGAGCAAGTGACTTCAGGTCTGGCTGGATAGATCTGGAATTAGTTTTTTATTAGTGTTTTTATTTTCATGTCATTTAGTATAAAAGAACCCTTGAGCTTTTGTCTAAACTAAACTGTTCAACTGCAAATTTTCTAAAGATGCAAACATACAAAACATCATGACATCATCAAGAAGAGCAGAAATCATGGTGGTGTGAGCTGAGCTAAAGTGATTAACACCTTGAACATTTGCCTCCGACCTGAGCAGTACAATGTATCCAGGTGTACCCCCACAGGCAGAAATGAAGGAGCCCAACACAGATAGAGTCATGGAGATCTTGAATATCCGATCACAGTCATTCTTCCTGGGACACTGACCCAGCACTGCTGACATGTTCATGTCTGGAGTCATCAAGTTCCCAATGCAGGAGCAGTTATGAAAGACCTAGACAATAAATATATTTAACTGTGGCATCAGACCTGCAACTTCTAACATAAGTGATGCATAAACAAATTATTTCAGATATGCTGTATTGCTGTTTTGTTGTGTTTTGTTCTATATTTTGGAGGGTTTTTTTTGTAGGATTTCATTCGATTGTTGGTATTATACCAACTTGTTAATGCATGACTGGTATAATACAAAATGCACTTTTCATAGACAACTGTCTGGGGGAAAAAAAAGGAAAATTGGCTAGTTCATTGGCTGGGTCTTGTTTCAGCTTCCAACCTGTGATGCTATAAAATTTACTTTCTAAATTTTAATATTAGGAATTCTAACAGATTTTTAGTTTTGCTGTGATTGGTAAAACCTATAATCTCACAGGTTACAAACATTCAACATCCTGTTGTTGTTATGAAAATCCTCAGGATTGGCTATATAAAGCAATTTCATCATTTCAATCTTTATTTTATACCACAGAGCTTATATAAACCTCATTTTGCTTTGAGAGTGTAGGACCTTTAAAAAAAGTGAATTTACCAAATGTGTGCTCCAACAGCACAGATTTTTATAAAAAATTCTCATTCAATAAAAGCTGACCTCACTACAGTACATCAACACTGCCTTAAGGATGTGATTAACTGATAAACATTTAATATTTTTCTACCCATAGCTGGATCATACCATTTGTTTGCCAGTGCCAGTGGAGGTCTGGCAGCCAGCCAGGCAGGGTGAAGCATACGTCATGCCATTGTAGGCACATACCGGGTCCCAGTGCTTCATTGAACAGGAACAGCCCATGTTACACTCTGACAGCATTGTGTGTGGGTTGTGGGACACCTGAGGAATCCTGACATATAGAAATAGATAAGTAATTGTCATGTCATACAGGAAACTTTACTCACGCCATTATTTTGGAAAATGCATGTTTATACCACACACCCTTGATATGAGATAGTGAGACCGGCCACATCTGCGTTGTCACAGTGAAGGAAGATCTGAACAGCAAGTAAACAGAAAGCCCCAACAGATGCAGCAAAGGACACCCTCGCTGCTCCAATGACACCCAGTTTGAAACGCTTCAGAACAAAACCACCACTGATGATGCCCAGAGCTACTGCAGGGAGGTTCAGTATACCTGAATAAATGGACAGAAAGATGAATGGATTAATATGTACATTCAATCAATGCATCACAAAGACAATAAAATATTAAATAGTGTTTATTCCAATTTCATGTGCCAATATCATCACAAAATATTAAATAGATATACACATGAAGCTGTAGCATCTGATCAAAAATTCCTTCATTATATTTCAGAATACAGTCGTTCAAAGAAGACTCAAGAATTCTACCCATTTCTGTGGTCTCTGTTTTAGGCAGTAGAAAATTGAAACCATGATGTAGAGGCTTAAGGTCATGATTAACAGCTGTAATAACCAGTTGCTGTTACAGCTTCCTTTGCCATGGCTCATCTGCTTCACTTGGTGCCTCAGTGTGGAAAGTGATAAAATTGTAAAACAGTGTCAAGTTAATCTATATTTACATTTATTTTCTTTTGATTTTGGACTGAGGGAAGAGAGTTGCAGAAGAAAAGTGTTTTTTCAAATTCTGGTGATTTTCCTGGGCGGTTTTAAGTCCTACAGTTTTAAGGTTGGCTTCTACCTGGAAACAGGCCTGGAAATAGCCATAAAATTGTATATATTCATAACCCAGGTCACACATACAAAAGTAGAGTCCACAGTGTCCACAGTGGGCCACTTAGTGCTTCCAAATCAGCTTTATCTCTCACCATCACACTTCCCTTTAATAACATTGTTGTTTACATTGCCTTCAGTGCAATAACACACAGTGAAAGTCAGAGGGACCCGGGAGTGCGGATCACTTATTGCTCTGTACCTATCAGGAAAATGGCCTTGGAGGCTGACTGGCCATAGACCTGCTCCAAGTACTTGGGCTTGAAGGTGATCATACCAATGAAGCCATTGACAACCACCAGGTATGTGAGGATCATTAGAGAGAAGATGCTGTTCTTGAACAGTCTCCTTAGAGATGGAATGAAATCTGATGAAAAATAAACAAGAGATAAAAGAAAATTACTTGGTGAATGGTGGCCAAATGTAAAATGGATATAAAAATCTATACAACAAAAAATGAGCCACAGGTGATGTACGTAGTTTAATATGGAAATAAAGCGCATCCTACATACTATAAACCAGCTGACAATAATTATACAGACTGAATTGTAAAAAAAACTTTAATTATTCTACATTTAAACTGTTAATATGCAATCATACTGTAGTACATAACTGAGCATAAATTGTGCACAGATTGGTCTATTCAGTCTACTATTCTCAAACTTAGGGTTGGGACCAAGTATGGGTCGAGGAGCCTTTTTAATGAGTTATCCACTTATGGAAAAACCCTGTGATGGTAGTTCAGTAACAGTTCTAATGCACATCTTGTTCACTTCAAAGCAAGTCTTGGTCATTGCCATCAGTCATCTCTTACCCTGATTGACATCCAGGATTCAGGGTTATGATCTGGTGGCTGGTTGATCTGGGTCATCGCTAGCTAATGATTAAACATCATGCTGGGAAATATTTGTGATTCGTGTTTAAAATCTACAAGCTGGATCTGGTAGGTGAATAAATAGATTGCTGTGCTTTGAGGACTTATACAGTGACCCATAACTCACAAAAACTATTCACATTTTTCACACTGTGATCTGTAGGGTACCTTTAGCCAACTCCTTAAACGTGACTGGCTTTTCTTTCTCCTCGTGCTCCTGGTTCTCCTCCGGCAGGAAGTTCTCCTGCTCTGCCACCATGGACAATTCCGTGCTTTTACTCTGACTTTGTTCTTGTCCCTGTTTGGGCAGAGACTTAGGCAGGAACCAGAACGGGACACTGGACAGCAGGACCACTGTGCCAGTCACTATGAAACCCAGCCACCAGGCCCCGACCCAGCGGGAGTCCTTATAGTTGATGGTCACAGTGTCTGAGAGAGGCAGTGGACAGATTAATGGCATGACTGACTGTGCATTAAGTGCTGTGTCACTTTTAGATTTTACAATCCCTGATTTACCCATCAAACTCTGTCAACATGGTGACATATTGGGAAATCCTTTTAACTCTGAAACACCCATACTGTCTCAAAAACAAAAATATTGGCTTTTTAAAAAAAAAAAAAACCTTGGAATGTAGGTTAAAATGGACCAAGGATGAACCATTTGTTTTAAGACTGTGTTTGTGGCAGGTTTGGACTGAGACAAAACTCTAATAATCTGTAAATTGTCAATGAATCAATCATGGGTAACCCACATTTTGTAAAATAACATAAGGAGTAATTAAGTAAGATCAAATTTTTACTAAAAAGTCCACATCCATCTACCCAGAATACATTCTGCCCTGTTCTTTAAAGCCACATACCTAATTCCACAGACCCAATGTCCACATAAATCTTGGCAAGGAATGAACCGAGCATGAACCCAAACATGGGTCCTAATATCCCCACTGTATGGATGCAGGCTTGTGAATCAAGGAGAAAAATACAGAATAATAAACATTAGGATGCACAGTGAAAAATGTAACAACAAGCAAAAAAGTAAAAGTTAAGATCGAACCCAAATAGAAAGGGGTGTTCTCTTCTCTTGAGAAGTCATCCAGGTAGGATACACCCAAAGGCATGATGGGAGTCTCTCCAATCCCACGCAGCATGTTTCCCAAGAAGACATAAATCCACATGGATGAACCAGCTGCCTTCTCACAAGCTGGAGGGGGGGAACAGAACAATATTTTTTCAAACACATTTGTAGTTTCTGTTTAGTATCAGTACTATAAATGTAATCAGAAAGTCTTGTCATTTGGTTTTGTGTTGCTCTTCTCTGTCATCTTAGCAATGTGCTGCCCATGACCCCTCACTGCAGCAAGAGGTAAATGAGAGTATCCATTCTAACTTGATGATATGCTGGACAATTTATGATCAGTGTGCAGAGAGAATGTTTTATACTTGCTAATATATATAAATATGTGTGTTGTGTCCACATCTTATTTGGCTTTTATTCTTTTTAGATACCACAATATGTATATACTGTATGTTTCTAATTTACTTGATTAATTTGGCTGGGTTGATTCCTGTGATTGTTAATAATAATGGATTTTTTAATACAATATATAAATACATGTGTACTTGTTTTCACTTACTTCCCTTCTTAATTACTTCCGCTCATCTCAGTAATAATTTGTTAAAGGAGCTGTTTGTACTATTTCTACTTTAAAATATTGAAAAGTAACCAAACATCATCATTTGATTTCAAAAATCAGCTCAGATGACATGTCTGAGTAGTGATGTTGTGCACCCGATACCGTATGTCAGAGAAATGCACTACCTCGTCCACTCGACTGTACTCTGAGTGTAGAATCAGTGAATGAGAAATGACTTCAGGGTGAAGCTGACAATAAGATATAATATAACAATATTCCTGTTTCTTTCCCCCCACAGCTCTAAAATAAAAAAAAAGCTTGATGCAGATGTGGTTGCATTTCTTCCACACTGGTGAGTTTGCTCATGAAGCTCGTTTAGTGTGTTTGCTAATGGAGTCCAATTATGAGGTTGCTGATTGATGGTTCAGGCCAAACTGTGGCAGTTCTGACCTTGCTTACAGTAGATAATTTTCAACTGGTCTTTGGTGCAGCTGTTGCCAAAACAAATCATACAAAAACAGGTGATTTGTGGTTTTGCTGTGTCGATTTAGTCCATAAAAATCCCTCCTCATAGGACAAAAGACTAACAATATACCTTTTTTGGCCTCTAGGTCAGGCACATCATCCGCATCAGTCAGACTGTGGTTGAACAAACAGGGCAGCATGCTCTCAGTGCTGTTAATAGTTGTGCTGTGAGACACACTAGTCTCATATTTATACCTGAAAAAACATGGAGAATTACTGCTGTGATAATGACTCAGCTGATGATCGCATTACAATAGTGTTCCATGCATCTTATCTAACTATAAATTCAGATTTTCTGTCTAAGAAAATGGCCCAAATATCAAACTATGTTAAGACAAAAATAAGTTGTATTGAAGTAAATTCTGCACTGACAGTCCTTGGAAGAAGTGAGGCAGGGCAATGAGGAAGGATCCAATGGCCATGATTAAACATCCAGCACCAATCAGCCTGGGACGATGGAGCTTTGCACCAAAGTAGCTCACAAAGGCAATCACCAATAGGTTACCTAGTAAACAACAAATAATACATGATATCCACGACTAGCATACAAACTCCTTTTAACTCTAGTTTCTTTACACAAAACTACACATACCCATTTCAAAGCTGCCATCTATGACACCGATGAGGGAACTGGGGATGTCAAAACGCCTCTCAATTTGGGTGATAGAGCTCTTCATGTAGGCTCCACAAAAGGCTTTGGAAAAATACACAAATGCCAGAGAAGCGAGGAAGAGCTGGAAAACAGACGCAGCATCAAAATCTTTTTTTAAATAAAATAAACAGCTAAAGATTTTTTTCATTCAAAACTCTTAGTTTTTTTTCTAAACACATTTTATGCTTTGATCATCTTTAGATTGGGTTCATTTCTACCAGTGCATTATTATTAATTGCAATATTGCTTTTAATGTGTTTGATCATTCACAGTTTTATGTTTTTTTATGGAAATCATCCTGTGCTGCACACTGTGTGAAAGATGCTTTATAATTATCAATTCTTCTTCCCCATCGCTTTCAAGTTCTCCTTCTCTTCTTCTTCCTCCTCCTCCTCTTTCGCCCTCTCCTCCACTCTTATCTTCTTCTCTCTCTCCTACTCCAGCTCCTACTCTTCCTTCTTCCATCTCATCTTCCTCCCTCCCTTCCTCCCCTGCCTCTTCCTTCTAATTATTTCTCCATCTCCTCATTTTTCCTTCTCTTCTCCACCTCTTCCTTCCCCTCCTCCTCTTCCTCCTTCTCCCAAGATTTTGGATGAAGTGGATCATGTGATTGTTTCATCAAACAACTATGGCAGGATTGCATCAACACTGATACATTATGATGTGATTAACTAGGTAATAGCCTCATGTCAAAGACGTTTGTGAAAGGATTTGTGTTCTAGTTTTGTTGCTTCAGTAATGTGATTAAGAGTTTTTCAATATGGCATTATAACACAATGGAATAAGCTGGTGACACATATAACACACATTTCAGTGCAGACCAAAACACTGGTTTGATTAAAGCCATCATGTAATATCTTGGTAAAAAGTGCTCTGCTACAAAAAGAATACATCACTTTAAATCATACTAAAACAGAAACGAATAAGTAAAAAAATGAATACCAGCTTTTTTTCTTATTGGTCTGGGTTTGTATTTTGCCCTCCATGGAGCTGAACCTTTGCCACAGAGACAGTTAAAGATTAAAAGGCACCCACTCTGGGCTGTAGGTCACTGGTTATTCTGTAAATATGTTAAGTAAGTAAAGCTGGTCTTTGTTCACAGGTGATTAAATTTAAAATCCCCATTTAACTGTACTTCCTCTTTATGTTATTATTACTTTTTTTACCAAACATAGACAGTGACTTTCACAATATTAAAAACCTTTGGAAATTAATCAGTGGCATTCTTAGTTTCATGTCTCCTTAGTATGACATAATGAACTGTTTACTTTATGAGTGGTTACCATAAACTGGTAATCACAAAGGTAACAAACTTATCAAGCAATAATATCTTCATACAAAGATAACAGTCATATAAAAACCAACACTCATGTGAATAACTACTGTCATTTTTTCCAGAAAGCATTTCAATAAAAATGTTTGAGATCATCAACTTTGTGTATACGTTTTTTTTAAGCCTTGACACACATTAAAATTACTGTTTCATATGCTGGTGATTTTAAAGGCAAAGTCTTTGAGTTTTATTGTTTCAACTTCTATCATGCTCATAAGTACTGATTGAAATGATAGGGACTCTATATTTAATAAAATTATATGTCATTTTTTGCAACACTGATGAAAAGTCCCATTTCTAACCTTGAGCTTGGAGCAGCAAGGCTCACGCGGCTTTTTGGACTCGACGCTCATAATGCTGCTGGGGTGATCAAAAGGTGAAAAGAAGAACTCCCACGAACCTGCAGAAAAGGACAAGTTGTGGCAAAGATGATGATTGTGGGCATATTTTGTTCACATCATCAAACAGATTTCTTTCAAAATATCAGACAGATTTTTTTCTTCCACTATCTTCTGATACTGAGATAAAGTCAAAAATTTCAGCAGAAATCTTGTGTACCTGCTACTTGTGGTTACTGTAGTAGCCGTGGTGCAGCAGAGAGATGTGGTTGCTATGGTAACCATAGTGTTAATTGATGATTCCCATTGAAAATGAATGGGAAGTGTTTTTGCTTTTTTCCTCATTGTTGCTTAGTAACTGTCCGACACCACACGTTTCCCAAAACATAGGCACATCCTTGTATATTGACAAGCGTTTTCTCAGAGCCCCAGGAGGAGGTATGTCATAAATTTTTTATGGACGTTGAATGAGAATAAAAACATGCCATTCACATAAAATAGTAGTATGCCTGCATATGGTACAAAGCTATACTTATGGATGATATAACATTTTTTTTTGTATCTAGTAACTAACCATTGACGGAAACAGCATTAATAAAATCTACAGTCAAGACTGAATACTAACATGCAAGCTGAAAGTGACTTTGTAGGAAATAAATTCACCTCGTTGTGCCTCACTAACTTTTAATGTACTATCAAACAGCCTAAAAACAGAGTATGTTGGCCTCAGTGGATCTCAGAGGCTAAAGCAACAGGACTTACCCAAGAGGCAGCAGTGGTTGTGTGCAGGATGTGGTAAAAAAAAAAAAAAAAAAAACCCTGAAAGCTTGCACTACTTTACAGGACTTTGTGCTTAAAGTAAAGGCTTATCACAAATAAACTATAGCATCAGCTGTAATCAGTAACCCAAGTATTCCACTGCACTGTCAACAAAAACCCTCAAACCCCACAAACAGTCACATTACCACACAGGCGTGCTCACACTAACCCCTCACAACTGATTTGGTTGGGTAAGGTCCAGCGGGATGCATGTCTGTCCAGCACAGGAAGGTACAGAGGTTCACTGAATGCAAACACACATGCAGACATTCACAGTGTGCGCACACTCACACATCCTCCTCTGTGAACATCATAAGCCTCCTAAGTAGCCATCTGTTTGAATGCACAACAAACAACAACAGCATGACTCTGGACAAAGCTTATTTTATAAAGCCAACTGTTTCTGCTGTTTTCAAAGATTCAAATAGCTTTCCTCTCCTCGAAAAAATCCAGCTTTTACAACGCAGGGTGTTTCCCAGAGCCGATCAAAGTCTTCCTGTCCTATTGATAATTTGTAACAATGGTTTTATCCATCTGTACAAATGGCTGAATAACACATGTCTCCTAAAGGCAGTGAAAAAAGGCTTTAGAAGTTTAGAATTTATCAATTTTCATGGCAGAATAAATGGACGATGCAAAATAATGCCCCTGTCATAAGAGGAGCTTTAGAATAAATCAAGTTTTAAAGGTCATGGAGAAATTGTGACCACTTGGTCAACCCTGTTTTGCTGGTGTTTTATTAAATAGATTAAGAAAGACAATTTTTATATTTTGATTGTATCAACCCTTTAATTTATAGAAGACATCATCAAATCAAGGCAGTACACAAACTGGGTACAAAAGGAATAACAAATTTAAAGAGGCACAGTGTGTTTTCTAATTTCCTCATTTACTCTGACAAAAAACAAACAAACAGACCCTGCAATTGTTTTCAATTAAACAAAGAAACAGGATAAAAAATACATCTTTGATTGGAAAATATGTTGATAAAAAAACAGAGCAGTGAGAGCAGTCGTTTCACTTTTCAGGGGCTGCTTCTACACTCACAGCTGGTGATATGCTTGTAAGTGTATGTTCGGGTTGTGCGGTCTAAACACTGCAGGGCCACCAGTCTCCTCTCTGAGCTTTGCTCCTGACAGAAGCTGAAATTCTGCTCCACCTGCAGGTCGTCGTGTAACACAACCCTGATGAGAGAGAATCAGATAAGAGAAAGCTGTCACTTTTTATTCAACCTTGCTCTATTGTAAATATAAACGTTTGATACAGTATATGATCTGACCTTGACTGAGACACACATGGGCCCTCACACACAGGAATCTGCAGGATGCTGGTGCAGTTCTCTATGGTGACGTTCATTCTCTTCACCCTGGGGTTACAACTCTGGATACCTGTAATGAGACAGAAGGAATCATAGAAGGCATCTGCAAAGTAAAGAGTGTGAGGTAAATGCTCATAGATTTGTCCCATGAGTATTGTTTTTAAGTGTAACTTGACCCTATTTTGAATGTAACGCCAGGTACATTAGTTTTAAAATTTGCTACAAACTCAGAGAGCCTGGGAGTGGGGTGAGTATTATCTGAATGTTCGACTGTGGATGTTCTACTGTGGACAGAAGTAGTTCAGGGGTATCAGAACACCATGCACAAAGCCTTATAAGACTCTAAAAGAGTTTGTACTGCATTTGCCACCTAAGTAAAGCACAAAAGTAAAGTTATTTCCCATACTGAAGGCCTGAATTGCCCTTGAACCTGCAAATTTCCCTGACAAAAGTAGTTATTTATAAATGGTTTAGGATTCAAACAGACAAAACAAAGTGACCAATCAAGGCAGCAGGTATATAATCCCTGTATGTGTCCTGTGGTTCTGAGTGATGCAACAGTGTTTGTTCGATCTGTTGGAAATTAAATCACCTTGTCAGACAGGTGGACTGTTCACTGATTATCAGGTGTTTGTTTCAACACATTTCAGGAGGAAGCGTCTTACGAGATGACTCAGCATCCAATAAAGAAGGAACAAAAAGGAGTGGTGAGCTGAGCAGTTTTCACCTATAAAATGCATTGTTTTATATAGCCTATTTGTCAATGTTTATCAGTGGCGTGCACAGAGGTTTAGAGGGGCAGGTGCTCAACCGAGAAAAAAGGGCCCCCCCTTTGTGTCGCCCTGCT
>JAQQAE010019031.1:0-11037 GCA_029823295.1 Pseudamia nigra | reverse complement strand
TGGAGCGGGTTTGCTTTTAATCTGTGAAGCACTTTGTGTTGCAATTCTGTTTGTATGAAAAGTGCTATATAAATAAAATGTGATTGATTGATTGATTGACTGACTGAGTCATTGTATCCAAATCTAAAGATCTGGTTGGGTGGACTAGTCTGCAGTTGCTAGAAACCAACAATATAACTCATCCATTTAGACCAGTGGTTCCCAAAGTATTTTCTGTGAATCCAATTTTTAGAAATGACAAACTGTCATGACCCAAACCCCAAATCAGTAAATTTTGAGAGAGAGACTGAATTTGTGCACAAATGAATGATCTTGACCATTTTAACCTCAACTTTGACTTGACTTGTATCGAAAGTGTATGGTTTTCTTCAGGCAACTGGACTGGTTGTTTGGATTGTGACAGTCCAGTCGCCGGAAGAAAACCACATATTTTGGATACTATGACCTGGATCACTGAGAACCATCACAGACACGACTTGACTCGTCTTAATATTCTTCGCTGTCCGAAAGCATAGGGCCTCAATGAAGTGTCTCCACCGCTTTCGGTCTCGTGCAGTCCACTTCACCTCTCGCCACAAGGTGCTGGCTCTAGTCATGTCCTTGTTGACTCCACAAGGTCCTGTCCTGTTCTCTCTAGCAGGTCCTGGTCACTGACTTTCCTTGGAAATCAGCTTCCAAGGAGGTATCACAGTCTTGAGTTGACAGAACCCTGGAGTTTCTTGATGTTCTGTTGCATCAGGCCCTATGTTTCACAGCCATATAGCAAGATGGACTTCACATTGGTTTTCAGGGAGATGGTCCGAGACCTCCAGACTGGCCTTAGTTGGATGAATGCGTCTTTAGCCTTTCTAATATGTGCATCCGCATCCTTGGTTGACCCATCGTCATTGCTGACAATGGTGAATTCCTTCACTGTGTCTACTGTAGCTCTTCTCCTCTACCACATATGGGTTTGGCATTCCCTACTGTTTTCACCCTCATCACATTAGTTTTCTTTGCGTTTAGAGCCAGTCCCACTCGGTCAGAATTCTGTTCCAGCTTCTTCATCTTCTCTCTCATCTGGCTGATGCTGTGCCTTGGTTTGGGTCATGAGGGAAACCACAAAAGAAGGAAGGACAGGGATACAGTGGATGCTGATGGAAATGCTAGATGACTTGGACTTTGCAGATGACCTTGTCCTCCTGAACCGCAAGTTTATGCCTAAATTGTAATATTGAACAGGTAAATGAGCCATTATGAAGGATAGAGGGTACAGAAATCAGTGTTGTGTGTGGTTTTAAGACATATAAACATTTTAATGTTGCATTTAGGCAAAAGCAACTAGATCTCATCTTTTCCTCCAATTTGTTCTGTGACCAAAATAAATTCTCCTGTGATCCACTTGTGCATCCTGACCCAGGTTATGGGAATGGCTGATTGAGATCATCCATTTAGACAATCCCAACACATAGGAGGTAGCAGTGCCCAGAGGCTCCTTGTTTGAGCTCTGAACAGCTCCTCAGAACCCGGGGGGTGACATCGCCATCGTTTATGCATGTACAAGTGGCACACAGTCGTCTTTTGTTGGACGCATGATAAAATGTATAATGATGATGATGATTGATGAGACTTGAACAACTGTTCATTTTCAGTCTTTCATGCATGACTGATTAAAAAATTGGGGTTATGAGATTTTTAGCATTGTGTTACTTCCAAAACAATCTGTAAAATAATGTCATGTACGTTTGAAAATGGTTAAATTATGTTCATCAGGGTATGTCAGTTTAGTGAAGTACAATCGTAATAATACTTCATTACTATTTGATAATATATAAAAAACCTAACCATGCAATTTGAAAGGTTTGGTTTTTGTTGTTTTTGTTCATTTTTTAAAGTATTTTTCTTCTTTTTGCATAAATTTGGTTAATTTACTGAACTCTTATGTTAATTTTTCTTCTTTTTGGTTCCTTTCTGAGCAACTTCTTGATTGTTTTTGCTCAATTTGTTTATGTTTCTTCTTATTTTGTTTATATTTGTTAATTTTTGTCCCTTTTGCTTGTGATGCTTGTTCTTTTTCATGATTATCTTTGTTAAATGAAGTCAAAATGCTCACTGTCTTATTGCTTTTTACTTTATTTTTTGCCTTAATTGTTTAATTGCTATAAAGTTAATTCCAACTTCCTCCTGTCTAGTGTAGTGGACACCATGAGTTTGTTTTCTATACACCTGTGAATATCCTCCTCAGTAGAATATGAGTATCCTTTGTGAATATTTGGTAGTATTAAAATGATTTGTATACTACAGTTACAGAATTCCTTGCACGTTCTGTTTTAAAACCATCATCCACAGAGCGGGGGCCTATCTGTGGCTCTGACTGAACAAAAACAGTCCATGTCTGGATCCCAGAACAACACCACAGGCTGCCACATGCCAGTGAGCAAACAAGAGGTTCTTTCTGTCTGTGGTCAACCCCAGACCGACCCCCCCCCCCCATCCCCCTACATCAAGTGTACGGCTGAAAGGCTCATGTTATGTACACGACCCTGAATAATGGCCACTCGAGGGTTAATTAGATTTATGGGAAAGTTACGGTTGTTGAAATCAAGGAATGTTAGAGGGGAAGTGTGAAGAAGTTAACTTCTTCATCCAGTTCGTGTCACCGTTAGAATCCAGACAAGCAGAGAAGCAGAACAGTTTTTTTTTTTTCCCTCATGTCCAGCTGCTTGTTCAGTCTATATTGTCAGCTATTTTTAGCAGCATAGTCGGCTGAGTTAATGCCTGGATAATGTGTCATTTGTTTTTTATGGCAGCGTTTCTTTTCCTTTTTCCTTTTTCATCGTTTCCTTGTTTTGCTCTTAAGCTGTAAACCTAGTTAACTCTTTGTAAAATGAGCCATTTGAACATCTGCCTCTTTTTAATGACAGTTGAAGAGCTAATCTTAATTATTTAGGTATGTTTTTTTTCTGCTTCATTTCCCATGCCTCCATCAGTATCATATTATAGATCCAGACTCAGGGTTGGGACCCAGAAATGGTTATGGAGTTTTAATTGTTGAGCATATTTCAATATTTTTGTTCATATTTTTGGAGAGGAGGGGGCTTGTTTTCTTCTATTTTTGTTCATTTGGTTATTTATTTAGTTCATTTTTGTCACATTTGTTAATTTTTTTCTTTTTTTTAATTATTATGCTCATGTTTTTGATCATTTTTGTTCATTTTCTTGGTATTTTTAAAATTTATTTTGCATTCTGTCAATTTTATTCATTTGTTAATTTTTTTGAAAATTATTGTTCATCACTTTTGTCATATTTTTAAATGAATTTTACATATATTTATGTTTGTTTGTGGATAATTTTGCAGGTGTATTGCTCATTATTAATTTTGTTAATTTTTCATTCATTTTTAAATGATTTTCTTCCATCTTGACAAATTCTGCTAACACTAAGAACACTTGTCTGCATTTTGATTCATCATTGTCCATTCTTTGGATCATTTGCCAATTTTCTTAATTATTTTATTTATTTTTGTCCATTGTGTTGATTATTTTGTTCCAATATTGGCTCATGCAGATCTATAGTTTTTTATTATTCTGTTATTTTTTAGTTTTAAATATTTTAACATGTATATTTTTTAATGTTGGTGCTTATTGTCTAAATATTGGCTACACTATTAATATTAATTTTAAATTAATAACGTAACTTCAGTGCTCATTCTCATACAGTACATCTTATTATCTTACATGTACCTATATTTAAGTAACAACAAAAAGATTGATTTAATTTGTCACTTCACAGCCTGGTTTGTTTCCTCTCATTCATGATGTGTATTGTTCTACAAAGACTGAACTATAACTGGCAGCTATTCTGATTTACAACATTTGCTCATTAAACCCAATTTATCTTATCTTGAGAAATAACCGATAAATCATTTACTTACCGTCCTCTATTTGAGTGTAAATGAATGAAACTGGAGATGAGAAATCAACCAAGACCACATTTTTCAGGAATGTTTCTCAACAAAATGCCATATGAAATAACTTTAAATAAATATCTTTGACTCAGTTATTTTTTTCGTGTTGCACCACTGTGATAGTAACACAGCTATAGTAAAGTCCTCCCATCACGTTTAATGGGATCTCCATGGCCTTGAGAACATCACAATTACCAGAAAAAGATTACTTTTTCTATAATACTGACACATCCAAAGTGATATAATTGTGGATATGAGGTGAGAAACAAAGTGAGAAAATAAGGAAAAATGAACGGAATATGCAATAAAATTTGTAAAGACCAAAGACTACTTGTAAAAAACACAATATCTACATTTTACTGTAAATCTGTTAATCCACATTATGTTTTGTGTATTTTAGTAATTTATTAAATCAAAATTAACAAAATACAAATCTACAAAATGAACCAAACAGAAAAAAAATAATTCAATAATCAGTAAAATGTACAAAACAAGATAAGCAAACAAAATAAGCATCAAAATAAACAAAAATGTACAAATCAATATCAACAAAAAAATAAACAAAATCATTTTTATAAAGCAAGGTTTGTTAGCAAACAAATACACATTTGATAATTAAGAAAATGGCTAAATGAACAAAGTAAGTAAAAATAAACCACATTTTACAAAAATGAATAAAATTATCCCCCAAATAAATCAAATCATCAAGGAAATTAACAAAACTCATCCAAACACGCAAGAAATTATACCTAAAAATAAAAATTATATCCAACAAGAACAAAATAATGAAGAATGTCGAATAATATGAACAAATTAAAGGAGAAAATAGACAAAAATCAACCAAACAATGAACTGAACTCATTATTTTTAAAGCATGACCGTATGAATAAAAATGTACAAAATACACACAAAAAAGCAAGAAAGGAACAAAATTACCAATAATAATAAAGATAATTTAGAAAAATGAACAAAATAAACAAAAATATGAAGACAAGTGAACAAAATAAGCAATAAAACAGTAACAACTAATACTAAATTACACATAAAAGAACAAAAGTGTGCCCAGAACAAACAAGATAATGGAGAAAATGAACAAAAAAATAAATCCAATAACAAACAAAAACCCTTATTTATAAAACAGGGTTTTTTAAATTCACATGAACAAGAAATTTCATAAAAATAAACTAAATAGTTTGACACCATGAATAAAATAAGCAGCAAAATGGCCAAAAATTGATTATAAATGGACATAATATGTACAGTCAATATCATAAATGAATTAATGTGTCACTCAAAATGAAAGAGAATAAACAAAACGGAACAAAAATGCACCAAATAATCAAGGTATTGAACAGAAAACACCAACATAATAAACAAAATGAACTAAATATTTGAAGTTCAAAAGTAATATGTCATCTAAATTTAAAGACTCCTTGTAAAAAACACAGAAGCAGCCAAAACTGCTCATCTTCAGCATCTGCAACTAACATTTGGTTTGTGCATGAGATTTGCAGTTGCCTTGTGGCCAGTGTGTTTATGTGAACGTGTTTGCAGTTCGTTGCGTCGGCCAAAGCGGTGGATGGGGTCAAACGCTGGCACAGTCGTGCCTTTTTAAGCTTTTCGTGGCAGCTGCATCAAACAGAACCAGAGGCCTTCAGGGATTTCTGTCTGGCTTTCCCACCATCTGCAGAGGCCTTCATGGGACGCAGTGCTGGTGGGTGCTTTGGTGACTCCCTGGTGAAACTGAACATCCATTTTTACCCCGGCTTCTTTCAGCGCTGCGCTCTTTTCTTGACTCTTCTTGTCATTTTTATGGATTGAGTCATAGATTTTGATGTCCGTGTGCCTTTAAAAACCGTTGCCAGCACATGGAACATTTTGTCTCGTATCCCATCATTAAAGCACATTCTTGGCGATCTGTCTTTAGTCAAACAGCGATCCAGCTGTTATATAATACACCTGATGTCTTAACTGAAGATGATGCCATGGCAGCTGCCCAGACTTTCACTGCTGCAATAAATAACACTCTGTTTCCAAAAAAGTTGGATCTAAATAGAAACAAAATGTACCGAGCAGAAAAAACACCAAATGCATGTGCTGATTTTAAAGTTTTCTGAAAATAATATGCTATTTTTAGAATTTCATTCCAGCAGCATGGTTCAAAAAAAGTTGAGTCAACATGAGGTCTACTACTCTGTTGCATCACCTCTTCTTTTGATAACACTCTGTAAGTTTGGGATCTGACGGGATTAGATTACTGGAAAGGACCAGATGTAGCAATCCCAGTTGATTTGGCATGGTAGTAGCGAGAAACGCGACTCACCTCATCTCAACCCAACTGGAAATCTGCTTGATGATCAGTGATTCGTGCAGATGGCAATAGATGCCACCAGTTACCAGGCATGAGTCATGGGCGCAATCTGCAGCTGTGTGCGAGGTACGTTCAATCATGCTCAATTCTCAAAAACTTTGAAAAATATTATGAACTGAAGAAAACAAAATCCCCAAAGTCTGCAATTTTTCTGAAATTGTTGCATTTTTGTCCAGTACAGTCTTTCACAGAGTGATGAGCCCCTCACCATCTTTATTTCAGAGGGACTCAGTCTTTGAGGGGTGCTATATTTATACCCTATCATATTATTAACCTGTTAACCTAATCAGCTCCATGATCATCACCAAGAGATTCACTCCATACATTTAAATAAATATTCATTTACAATACTTAATTTGCGGTTGTAGTCCTTGCTACGTTTTTTTTATTTTAATTTTCACATTCTGTTTTAATTTACATTGCACACAGTGACTCTGCTTTTTTGGAAATAGGGTTGTAACACACTTCTCAGTATTTCTAAGGCCTGCAATCAGTCATCCATTCTACCAAAGAAATGATCCTGTGTAATAAAAACTTGATGTGAATCATCGGAACATCTGTCCTTATGTTTATGTGGAGTCTGAACTGTTGTGGTTGTCATCTCTCCTCAGCTCAGGAATGAGCCGCGCATTGTTGAAGCCACTCTCCGTGGTGCATACGTACCTGCACTCAGATAACTCGAAACGTGTGCCATATCCAGACCTTTGCTGGGATTCGCAAGGAATTTCACACAGTCTGGGTTTTATAGGGAATACCTCCATACGTGAGCTGAAGCAGGCCATATAAATGAGTCGCACCTGTATTCCATTAGCGTGTGCCCATCAGCAGGCACCATCAGAACAGTCCAGCACTACTGTTAAAGCCTTTAAGTGCTCGTTGGAAATTAGATTATGGCCCTTTAAGAGTGTTTCTGACCTTTTGTGTTGTTCTTCTTGTGAAAGTTAAACTCAGCGTGGATCACAAACTTCGGCACTGTAATGCACTTTTAGCAACAACAAATAAAGCTGGACACAGTTTAGTAGATTGTGATTTGTGTGTTTTACACCCAATCTAATGGAACTTGATGTTTACAAGTGCTTTGATGTTCAAAGTGACTTTATCTTGGGGAAAAAAGAGGTGTGTATTTTGACTGTGAAGACATTTTGACACATAGGGTCAAAAGTATACAGTGATTGACAGGATCACAGTGGTGATATTGTAGTACGATTTCTCACCAGAGTGACAGTGCAGCAGCTGGTGGAACCGCAAACAAACTAATCATCTGACATCATCTATGAGGATAATTGCAGAAAACACAAGCAACAGTAATAGACTTTTGGTTGTAACATGTTGTACACTGCATGTCTAGCCTTGACCACACAGAGGAAACATGTGAAATTATTGCTCTTTATGACACAAGTGCTGTGTCATAAAACGAGGCACAAATGTATCCACTGTATAGACAATGCAAGATCTGTTTTCAATTAATTTTTAAGGTACAGTAAGAGGACGTTTAGAATAGCCAACTTGTGTACTGTACCTCTGCTCTGCAAAGCAAACAGCAAAGACTTGATTAAAATCAAAGCACAAAAGAATTGGGCAAAATACAGTATTTTTCCAGACGGTCTTACTGACTTATATTAAGTAAACAAAGAGCTACGCATCTTATTCCAGAACTGCAACATGAAACACACTGTAGAATTATGAAAACAGCATGACACATTGATTTGCAATCTGCCATTTTCCTGCTGAGGAAGATTCTTGTTTCAAAGTTTCTTTTATGTTGATCTGTACTGACAAAAAGCAACACATGTAGATTCTGAAGTTATAGATGAGCCCACTGCACATGTAACTGAAGAAATAGAATTTATAAAGTCACTGACTAATGGATGGTTGACTGCTTTGTAAAATATTCTGCATGCTGTTTTCTTGTCTTCTGCTCATTATAATGATACTTCACTAAAAAAGAAAAAAAGGGCTTGACTGATAGACCATTGTTCTTCTCTTCTGGGACTCGTGTATTCTTTGAGGATTTTGCTGGCAAAATTGGATAGATGTTAATTTAATGTTAGGAAAATTGACTTGCGTGCTAAAAGGGAAGGTTAGAGATTTTATAAAACTTGGCCACCATTTTCTAAGCAATGCCATTCATCCACCTTCTGTTACTTACTTGGGTCATTTTCCCAGACACTCCTCTAGGCAGCCCCCAAGGCATTTCCAGGCCAAACAATAGGCACGTTTGCAAGGATGAGAGTGTATTGAACATGGATGTCTTATTTAATGATGACAGAGACAGAATGCCATCACATTGACCAAGTGTTAAAGGGAATAACACAGAACTCTGATTGGTCTATTGTATATTATGCAAAAACACTCCTACTAGTAATTTAGTAAGTACAGTACGTAGTCACCCTGAGAGGTTACCAAACCTGACCTGGCCACATGCCCAATACCGTATTTTCCGCACTATGAGGTGCACCGGATTTTTTTTTTTTATTAAAAATGACATTTTTGGGAGGTGCGCCTTATAATCTGGTGCGCCTTACAGTGTGGAAAATACGGTAATCAGAGGCTTTGAACTATTGACGGAGTGTTTCAGATTCCAAAATACAGTCTGATCTGTCCAACATGCTCTTGGTCTGCTGTGTGGCATCCTTCTGGCTGGTCCAGGAGGCAGCAGCTGAGACACCTCAACAGGTCCTCTGGATGTGGAGGAGCAGTATTTTGACTCTGAGCTCCTCCTAGCTGACCGACCTTCACACTAGCTCTGAGGGAGAGCCCACCCACCCTGCAAGGAACACTCATTTCAACCTCTTGTATGCGTGATGTAGTTTTTTCGGTTATGACCAAGGTCACGGGAGCTTACATAGACCAATAATTAAAGGTTTTTTACATTAACCCACATTATTTTTTTTCTCATTTTAGAGATGAAAAAGATCAGCTTTGTTGTATTTCTTGCTGAAAGTTCCCTAGGTCATAAATGTTTCTTTGATTTTACTGACTTGGACAAAGAAAACAGAGGCGTTCAGTTTATTTCAGCTTCAATCAACCAAAAAATCAGACACTACAGTACAATCCGGGGTGTATTAGATAAACATTTGTCATCTTCATACAGTGCATTAGTTACAATATGTTAGTTATAATTGAGCTATGCTGTATGTTAGTGAGAAATAAAAGAACAGTTACAAAGTAATCATCATCAATTATTGTTTTGGCACTACAATGCTCTGGTTAGCATTTAAGCTCATGTTTCACTATTATTTTGCATTTTATACCACTACAGCATAGCCATTTTTTTGTGCTGTTTATTTTTCCTATCCTTGTATTGCAGTCAAGAGTCATGTGACGCAGTTTGGTGAAAGCCTCTGACACTGGGGTAATGGGAAACATCCTTTGGGAATGCATAGTTTGTAATTAAAAGGATTCTCATCTAGAGAGGATGCCTATAATAAAATTATGCAATCTTTGGCCATGTGGCACAAATCTACTCATCATTCTGTCACTACACCTAAGTTTTTCACAGGAACAAATAATCAAAACAAGTTACTGCTGCTTTATCATGCTTCATCTTCACTAAGAATTCTTTTACACATGCATAGATGACACTTGCAGTGCAGCATAAATGAATATTGATTAGTCCAGTCTCAGCACAATCACAGGATGATGATGAGTCATGTTTCACCGATGTCCCAGACCGCCTTTGTCATCAAAAAATACAAACACACACAATCAGCAGATCAGTTCAAATTTGTCCTCTTCAGTGACTAAAGCATGAGTTTGGATCACATATAGTGTACATTGACCACTTAAGAGCAAGGTCACACTGGAAAAATAAACTTTCTTCAATTGTTTGTTTGTGGAACGAAGCAAGTAATTAAATTAATAATGCCTTTGGAAGCCAACACATAATCACAGCTTAAGTAGGCACTGAAATAAATGTTTTTTTCCCTGGGAAAATGAATATAGTTTGTACTATAATTATATCCATCAGTATGGGTATTAACTGTAAGACATTGCTGATGGTTCTCTCAGTTGTTTTGCTCTTTTCTTGACGCAATGTTAGCAGTCTCATATCTTGTGTAAAGATCTCCTGCAAAATGTTACACTACACTGAAAACACTTAACTCATGCATCAGAAGTTAAAGTTTCATAAAAAAACAGCGCCCAAAGTGGAAAGTTCCTTTGCCACTGTGTAAATAATGGTGCCCACAATGTTTATGTTATGTCAGAATAGCAGTAGACCCTGAAAATGTTCTTTTTAACCCACATTTTTCATTCACACCGAAGGTTTATTGTACTTCAGTCTTATTTATAACTAATGTCATTACATATTACTTTGAAGATATTCACACAAACATGAAAGATTCTGACAACTGAACGGGCTATGGTGAAAGAGATAACTTACACAAAGAATGAAATGTAAATGTACTTTATTTATATAGCCCTTTAAAACAACCCGTAGGTGACCAAAGTGCTTTACAGAAAACAGACAGAATTAAAAACACACAGAGCATTAAAACAAATAGCATAAACAAAAAATAAGAACAAGTACCTAAAAATAAAAATAAAATAAACACAAATGCCAAGACAAATATCACCACTACTGGGTATGAAAAGCCATCAAAAACAAATATGTCTTAAGTTCTGATTTAAAAAGGGCCAAGTCAGAGATAGCACGTAGGTCAGGGGGGAGATTATTCCAGAGCCTGGGGGCGGCAACAGAAAAGGCTCAGTCACCCC
>JAQQAE010019030.1:0-11037 GCA_029823295.1 Pseudamia nigra | reverse complement strand
GTTTGTGGGTGTGTGCACATGTGTGTATGAAATGTGCATGTGCGCTGGCTGCTGTCTGGATTTTCTGGATCTTGAATTCAGCCTTTGTGTCAGTCACCTGCTAATAAAGAAGAATAAATCACTACAGGATCAAATAACTACATTATATGTTATCACACTGAAGCATGAAAATATATTCACTGAGCGACTAATGCTGAAAACCAGTGTACATTTGGACAATAACAAACACAGTAAAAGGAGGAGGCAGACAGTTTGTGTATTAATGTAAAAATGTAATTTGTGGCTTACCACTTTAACACAGTGTCCTTTAATATCTGTGAAAGTGAGTGATCTAAAGCACAAACTATGCGGATGAGGGATGTGTAAGTGTCTGAATCCTGTCTGAACTGTACAAAGGAACCACAGACTTAAGATGTAATTTCACTGGTGGCAGTGTTATAGTAAAGGTTGTTTGGTTAATTTCATTGATGCTCATTCAAAGGCAGGGTGACAAAAAACTGAAATACTTTTAAACTACAGGTACATGTTGTATTCTCCTGTTTCCGTGGGATGATACACAGGATAGATAACAACAAAAATGAAATAAGCTAACAAAAAGTGTCATCGGTACCAGCAAACTAGTCATTTAAGATATCATATCAGCCCATAATTTCACAATCAGTGCATCCCCAAATGGAACAGTGTCAACTCCGCAATTTGAATTCAAAACAAGATCAATAGTCACACCGATATTGCATCTAAAGCTATAATCAATGTTTCTGTAATTTAATGACTTGTTTTTCACAGAGATCTGGGGAGAAATTATATTTCAGAGGGGAAAACCTGTGAAATCTATATTGACAATTAACAATGCATATGTGAGTGCCGGAATATTCAGTTTATTAAATATACAGAAGAAAATTAAAAAGAAAATACAGACGTGCCATATGAGGCCAAACATTACATATGTACAGTTACGGTATATGTATAATCTAACTGCATTTACTGTACATGGTTGTGTTAAAAGGACATTGGACATTAAGCTTTGTTTATGTGAAGTGTGTCACATGGAGCCACAAGTTTCACTTCTCCTAAAATGTGAATGATTGTCTCCTTTTTAATTTATCAAGTCGTAAACATTATATTTAAGTTGTTATAAAACATATAACCTGATCATATGACGTCAAGATCCATGAGAATCAGGCTTACTAACATCCTGCAGATGAAAAAAAAAGTTGTGGAAATAATAATAGAAAAAAAATGAGTGTGTAATGAAAATCATTTGTATCAGCCCTGAATTTACGTTAATATTTTTTTGACAATCACTTAGATTCTACTGTAGATGAGAAGTACTGAGAGCAATCACTTAGTACATGCATTTACATCAGGAATAGGTGTGTGTGTGTGTGTGTGTGTGGGGGGGGGGGGGGGTGTGCGTGTGGGTGTGTGTGTGCGCCATCCCTGCCTTCCTTTTTCCCCAGGCCTCTGCTGTCTCTGAGGCTATTACAGGCGGCACTGTTTCCGAGTATGTGGATCCTGTGAGGTTTTGTGCATTCTCTACCAACTTCCCCCATTAGACACAGCTCCAAGGTAAACTACATGCACCATCAACAAAACTGACACCCCAATCTATGGAGTTCATACACCTCCTCCCCCTCCTCGACCATATTATCTACCCTGCGTGACAAGCCGGTAATGGAAAAATCACACTAAGCAAATGGTTCTTCTAATAACAATAAATTTCCTATAAAATTATGAAGGGCCCAAACCGTTTCCTTGCATCTATTTTGCTATGAATTCTAATTAGGGTGCCAGAGAGGCAGAGAGTGCTGGGTCATCACGCCAGAGACAACGTGCGCCTTTTTGATTGATGGCCTGGTGTGGGGTCGGCCTATCCTCCCTTCACTCGCTCCTCTCCCCCTCTCTCTCTTTCTCTTAAATTAATGGGCATCTCACCTAGCCCGTAATCATAGTACCCTCCGCCCCCTGCCCCTCCTTTCTGTTCTCATTTCAATTTTGCAGAAGGTGCAGGAGGGGGACGCTGGGCGGGATCGATCATTTATCTTGTAATGGCTGGATAATAGATCCATCACAGTAAAACAGCTGCACAAACTCCTATGTTGTCTCTGTCATCAGGCCTTCCCATTTTCTCTTTAAACCATCCTGCCTATAAGCAGGCCCCCCATGTGTCACAAGCATTTAACCAAGCAGCACATCTGTAAAGGTAAATGTCAGGAGGCCTGGACAATGGCACAGACTGGAACAATAACCAAATGTTTCCTTTACAGACAGGCAGTGGAGTGACATCAGCTGATTAGCATTTAGCTAACTCATTCACTCATTCGCAGGAGATGCTAAAGGAAAACGGTTAGCCTACATAGCAAACCTGAAACCCTCCTTATATATCATTATGGTACATTACGTCTGAAAATAAAGTGGCAAAGGTACAGTAGGTATTTTCACATTTCACAAGCACGGACACAATTAACAGACATATTCCATTCACACCAGTGTTATACCACTTGTGACAGTCAACCGCTCTAGAGTCAGATGTTAATGTGTCACATCGATCCCTGCTATTGACTTTAAATGTTTCTGATTATGTTTATAGTTGCTTCCTTATTATTATAGTGCTTTAACTGCTGTTTAAAAACTATACTGTTACACCATGTGGCATGTTTATTCATTACCATTATTTTGGCTACGAGTGAGTTGTACATGTTCTGTTTGATGCCATTACATAGATTGCAGCAAATTGCCTGCTAATGATGGAAAACTGTAAAGCAGTGGAACACAGAGTAATACTGAGAGTGGAAGTCTTTTTAATTGGAAAATGTAGACAAAGGCTCCAAGATTTGGTATTGACTATTGTGAATCTGTCTTCAAAAAATATCTAATCAGACCACTGATTAGTTGACATGTGTATTGTTTTCAACTCAAACATACTTTAACAAACAACTTAAAAGATATAAAAATGCAAAAAATGTTGCAAATATAACTTTTACATGTTTTGCACAGTACTCTGCTCGTAATCACTAAATCCAAAATATCACTGTGCACATGCCGGTCTTTTGCAGATAAGGACAGATAACTGCACAGGCTCACAGTGCAAATAATACTAATACCGACTAACACATGCCAATTACACTTATTTACTTGCCACCTACATGTCTATGTAGCTTTCATGAGCATAACCCATTGCAAGGTTACAATGGGTTCAAGGTTACAGGTCAGTATTGTGTTAGCTGTGTTCACCTCGTTATGCCAGGTCTGACAGAAACAGTTGAATTCAACGGTATCTATCACCTGCCAGTACAAGGCAGCTAGCAGAACATGATGTACTCGCTGTTGTCCTGGCGTCATTAAAATGCATTGCTTGATGGCCATTAAGTATCCACTTCGTTCAGGTTTTTCACCATTCCAATGCGACTGATAGTGCTTGGGCGTCTGTGTGATGATAGTGCCCTCTCTCTCTGTCCCCTACATCACAATGTGGGCTCCAACAGGGAGAAGTCATCCGTCTTCGTTAGCGTCTGGGGCTAAATATGCTATGCATCTGGTTCTGGGCTTTCCATCCCCCTTGGCCTAAGCTGCTTTGTTTTGTTTGTATAATGATAGGTGTACGCTATGAATACATAATTATAACAAACTGTGCATGACCTGCGTATGGAGACACAACATTCTCTGCATGCTGTAGCCGACATCTACATATCTGAAATTGGCATTTAAACACCTTAGTATTCAGTGTGACCTCTTGAAATTAATGTGCTGCCTACTGACTTCTAATGGGCTGCCTGCATTGTGTCTTTGACTGGCCTAAACATACAATTTTAGAATCCAGCTCATTTATGGTCCATTTGTGAAAAAAAAGAGAAGTTGGCCTTTGAGAAAATTAAGCTGACACTAGCATCAGTGTGAAAATTCCTTCCAAATGGACACTTAACAAGGAGCATCTGAAGATGTGTGGCTTTAAGTGGGTGTTAACAAACCATGGCATTGCTGAATGAGCTGTGGGATACAGAGCTAAGAGGAGAATCGTTTGACTGCAGCGCCCTCCAGTGGTCAGCTTTTATTAACCTGGGAAGGAAAAGGTATTTTATGTCACTTACTGTGCTTTTGTCTTTCAATAGTTTCTCAATCACTTCGATCAGCTGCTCCTTTTGGTCTGGATCAAGGCTAAAGACAAAGCAGAGGGGGGAAGTGTTTATTCACGTGAGATGGATTTACAATGAATGGGCTCAGAAATTAGGCATAGGAATTGAAATACCGTATGTTTCAGCATCAAATGCCTCTGAGGTCATCAATTACCTTTATCAATGCAACACCTGAAGCACCAGTGCAGAGTGTCGAAAACAATGAAACAACTGCATATGGCTAGGGAAAAAATTGAGACTGCTGCAAAGTTTTTCTAATATCAGCAGTTCTACATGTATGATAGACATTCCATTCCAGCGTCTGCTCAATTCCAACACAAGCTACACCTCATTCTATTTAATGAGGTACTGAATAGTTGATCACCAGAACCAAATCTTATTTAATGAGAAAAATGAGTAAATCAGGATTATTCCACAAAATACTGATTTCTGAACTCTTTCTAAGTAAAAACATTGGTATTGTGTTTTTTTTTTTCTTTAAATGAATGTGAACTATTTGAATCTGAAAACACTGCAGCTTTTTTAAAACTTATTTTAATCACTTGTCATGTTCTGCAAATAAGTGCTCTAAATTGACAATATTTTATTTGGAATTTGGGGGAAATGCTGTCAGCAGTTTAGAGAATGAGACAAAAATGTTCATTTTACTCAAACGCATATATGTACAGTGAATTCAGAGAAAGTGATGATTTCGTAGTGGTGTAATTTTTTTTCCATGGCTCTATATGCTAAAAGCGTGCTTCTTCCATACAGAAAATTGATCAAGAATGAATAAGGGAAGTGTAGTGGCATCAAGAAACTATAATCAATTCCCAACCCAAACTCAGAACGCAGTTCGGCCATTGCGCTTTGGACTATGTTATATGTTATCTACATGAAGCCAGTGTGACCGCTGGGGATTTTATGTTTTGTGGAATTTATATACCCTGTGGCAGAGGTTTGCACTCAGGATGCTTTCTAGTTTCATTTCACTTTCAGTCTGATAAAGATGATACTAAGTGCTTTTAAATTAAATATGTACCTCAACTGGTCAGATTTACTACTTCATCTTCGTTCTTTGATCCATGCTAGTCTAAGAGGACTCGGCTGATAAGAGCATAATAAGTGCTGGGCAAAACCCCTTATATCAACATTACTAAATGTTGAACTACTCTGTCACTGCCCCAAACGCTGGTGTGAGAGCAGCCACTACCCACAGACTCTGTACTATAATATCTGCTGAATGTAGCAGTACGTGGTGTATTTGCTCTAAACTGCAGCAAAGCACATCTGTACCTGTAGAGTTTCTGAATAGCATGTGCAGCCGTCTTCCTGACATATGGGGACAAGTCAGTCGCAGCCTCCTTGATGGCTAACATCATAATTGGAACAATTATAGGGACGCGGACGCTGGACAAAACCCTTAGTGCGCTAGCCCGGATGAACTGGTTTGGATCCTGCCACAAAGAGATTACACTGCCATGAGTCAAGAGTGAGAGAATTATTCATTATGGAATCATAGCAGTTTCTTTGAGGTCTGTTATACACATGTGGACAAAATTGTTGGTATCATTCCTTTAATGAAAGAAAAGCCCATAGTGGTCACTCAAATAACATGAAACTGACAAAAGTAATAATACTGTATTTTCCGGGCTGTATTTTCCGTCGCTCCTGAGTGTATGTCACACAAGCCAAAATTGCATAATGAAGAAGAAAAAACTGTATATAAGTTGCACTGGACTATAATTCGCATTTTTGGGGGGAAATTTACTTTACAAAATCCAATACCAAGAACAGACATTTCATCTTGAAAGGCAAGTTATAGTAATAATAGAATAGAGAACAACAGGCTGAATGGGTGTCTCGTATGTTAATGTAATATTCATTATTCATTATTATTATTATTATTAATTTTGTCAATTACTTAGCTCAGGTTTGCTCATTGCTTTGCTTTGTTTTATTATGGTTGAATTCATTTGTTAATTTTGTTGACTGCCATTTTGATTTAATGTGTAAAATGAACAAATCTGAGTTATCGCCATTGTTGTACATATTACCTTTAAAGAACAAAGGACATACATATTCTATAACATCTGCATTAATTGACAGTAAAAAATGACATATTATGGTGGTTACTAATAAGTTTTTTCAAAATTGTGGATCAAAAATAGACATGACTAGAAGTTTTGGAAGCACTAGCAACTGTTTGTTCTTTATTTTACTTTTATTGTGATTTTACGGCCTACCCTTTTAGAACTTGGTTGTAAAGCCCTCTGTGTTTTTTAGCTTGAAAGGCGCTATATAAATAAAACTTTACTTACTTACGTATTTACAGAAATAAAGGACGATGTGATAGAAAGGAAACTGGCAAACTAATACAGCACATGGTAAGTACAGTACAGTTCTGTAGACAACTGGTTCACGCTGTTTAATTTTTCACTTTATAGAGAAAAAGCCATGTTGTATTACCATTACATTGCATAAAATCCATTTTGCTGTCATAAAGGAGGAATGCATATGGGAGAGACATATGGGATAGGAGACAGTACGCCATTTTTAATCACTCAGCCAGCAGAGGCAACATAAACTGAAGGAGTCCCCTACACTAAACAGGATGAAATAAATTACAGTGCTGGAGGAATGTGCAGTCTAAAGTCACTACCCGGTCTGTCCATCAGGGTGAAGGTCTAGAATAAACAGATATAAAGCAGAGAGATTCACCTCCACGCTGCAGAAGTTTCATATTGTTTATGGGACTAATTGAGTTTTCCCAACAGGCTGGTAACTCTTAAAATGAAGACACACATATTGCATCACCTGCAACTTATGTACATCCAGTGGGTTTGGTGGTTTAATTTTGTTTTATGTACACTACCGGTTAAAACACTGGACACTGCTTCTCCTTCGGTGTTTATTTATTTTATTATTTTCAACATTGGACATTAATACTGAAGACATAGAAACTGTGAAAGAGCATGTATGGAATTATGCAGCAAACCAAAAAGTGTTAAACAATCCAGAACATGTGTTACATTTCAGATTGTCCAAAGCAGCCACAGTTAGCTTTGATGACAGCTTTGCATTCTCTCAACAGATTAATGAGATCGTCACTTCAAATCACAGCTGTGCATCATCAAAAATTCATTTTATTTCCTGCCTACTTCATGTGCTTTACACCATCAGTTGTCTTGTGCAGAGGAAGTTTGGATACACAGTCAGTAGCCCATTAGAGCTGCTAAACTAGTGTACAAATACAGCAAGAAACACAGTTAAAGATGCACTCTACAATGTTGAAAATCTAGTTAGCACTCAGTCATCTGTAGTGGCACACTACAAATGATTAGACAGGCAACCTGCCAATCAACATGGCATACCACTTCATAGATGCATGAGCACGTACAATAATTTGCGGAGTTGAAAACAGCCATAGCAGTAGCTACTAAGGAGCTAGCAAGTGTGGACTGCATCTTTACATAAAGAGAAAAGGCAGAATTACTTTTAAGAAATGAAGGTCAGTCAATCAGAAAAGTCTCAAGCAATTTGAATGCGCCTCCAAGCACAGTCGCCAAAACCATCAAACACTGTATGACGTGCTGTAAATTGTTGTCAGTCATCATTTTCTGAGGCTGGTAATTCTAATGAACTTATTCTCTGCAGCAGAGGTAGCTGTCCCCCTTCCTTTTCTGGGACAGTCCTCTTGAGAGCCCGTCATCATGGTGTTTGAGGGCTTTGGCGACTGCACATGGGGACACTTTGAAAGTTCTTGTGATTTTTCAGATTACTTTTAAGACATAAAGGTCAGTCAATGTCTTTTTTAATTTTCTTGCCATAATGTAGATTTGTACAGCAGTCGTTCTAGCAGCACTAATGTGGCTACTGACTCTGTGCCCATCCTCTGCACCAGACGACTGACAGCCAGACTGACAGGCACATTAAAAATGAAAGAAATAGCACAAATTAACTCACCTGTGATTTGAAAACCATTCCAGGTGACTACCTTGTGAATTTGATGAGAGAATGCCATGAATGTGCAAAGCTGTCATTAAAGCCAAATATAAAACATGTTCTGCATTGTTTGACATGTAATTCAATAAAACATATTATTTCAGTTTGGATGTCTTCAGTATTAGTGGACAATGATGAAGGTAATAAAAATAAGGAAATACCACAGAGAGATGCTGCGTCCAAACCTTTGACTAGTAGTGTGTGTGTGTGTGTATATATCAAATCAAATTATCTCTTTCACAGCATTTCCTCTCACATTTCTTCACTTGCCTTAATCAAGCCGTTTTTTTCCTTCATCACATCCCTCTCCTACTCCCCTCAGTGGCAGCTCCGTTGAGGGGTCACGTCCAAGAAACTAACACTGCAAACTGAGTATGACAGGCACCATAATCAATGCGCCCACTCACTTTTGCGTCTGTTTTAAAGACTGATTACTGAAACACAAGGTCTGTTTTCATTTAACTAATATTCAACTCTGCGTGCACTGGACAAAAAGATGAAAATGAAATGACAGTGAGTTGACGGCAGGAGTAAATCTTCCAAATTTTTTTCCTCCTCACATAAAAAGCTACCCCCTTCTTTTCTTCTCATCTACCTTCCACTGAACTACAGGATATTTTAGCATGCCAGTAGCTAGACACAAAAATATGTAATTAATAAACGTGGAGTCATGACACTGTTAAAAAAAAACAAAAGAAAAGCTGCCTCTCACAAAAGTCCCTGTTTTTTATGAGGGAGCACAAGTGAGCCCCAGGCTGCACAAACCTGGCAGCTATTTAACTGCTGGGTCTAGACACCACTTCGACACAGAGACAACTTTAAGACATAAATGATATAAAGGAGGGACTCCTGTTAAAAGCAGAGAACAACCCATAAATTTACAGCAACAATGATAAGATGAAGTAATAGTAAGTCCACTGCACTTTCCTCCTGTCTATTTCTTTTATAATCACAGTCTTTACCCTGCATTTTACTCCTGCTGAGGGATATTTCAATAGCAGACGTACAATTCTTTCATCTCTGGGTGATCAACCATCACTGTCTACACACTGGACTCCGACCAAGGGACCTCATAGCAGGTGTCAGCATCACATGACAAATTTTGCAGCCTCTGGTGAAACGTCTGGATTTGTGGGCTGTTTGAAAGAAAAGAAAAGATGCTGTTACTGTTGCACAAAGTCTGGACAAACCTTTGTATGCACGCCATCTGAGCTCTGTGTTTAGACTTAAAATGGATGTCATCTCAATGGGCAGATCGTTAAAAGCAGACTATTAAAGGACACAGAGCACAAGGCCACTAGATGTTTCCTGCAGAGGTGGGTATTACTCAAGCACATTTACTCCTTTACATAAAATTAAGGGGCTTTTTTTTTGGTTGTTATTTTGTTGTTTTTTGCCCCAGAAAAAAAATGTATGCAAACATGCCTTGCGGAACACTTAACCTGTTCAAATTCAACATACTGTACTTTATACCGATCAGCCATAACATCATATTTGTATAACTGATATATTGTTATTGTTCCAATCTTTTTTGTCAGTAGGTGCATATACAGTATTAGGCAGCAAGTGAGCATTTAGTCACGATGTTGGAATGACAGCAGCAAATTGTCCAAACTACGTAAGGATCGGACCATATTGTGATGGTACACATCTGGGTCATTACATCCAAACCTATAGCTCTTGTTGGGTGTTCTAGTCTGCAGTGGATAGTACTGCAACAAAAGTGGTCTAGGGATGAACAACCAAATTTCAATCCATTAGAGTATTTGTGAAATGTGTTGGAAAAATACGGTGTTGGAAAAGCTCACAACTTACAGGATTTGAAGTATGCGTCACTATAATGTCTAATGTGTAATGTACTGCCAGTTATTACAGCAGCTTTCAGAGGTCTGATAGAGCTCACGTCTTGGGTTAGAGCTATTCTGGCATCAAAAGGGGGAACCTACAGTACACAACATTATGTAGTAGTAATATTTTATTCCCTTAGATACTCTACTGGAGGGGGTTTCAACCAATTTTAATCTTGGGACCACCATTCTGACTAGGGAGAAACCTAGGCACTACCACTGTTCAGTATGAGGACAGGTGATGTGATTAGGTTTTTCTTACCTGTAAGTCAGGTAAATTGCGCAGTCTGTCTATTCTTTGCAGTATAGTGGCAGATAGGAATCATTTTCTGGCTCCAGCTTTGCCCTGTACTTATTCTTCAGGTGTGCCAGTGTGGAAACTCCACTCTCAGAGATATGCAGTTGCAAAATATGAAAAAAAAAAAAAAAAAAAAAACCCCAGCTACAACTTGACAACTTATTCAGAAGTTCACAAGGGTTTGTCTATCATACTCGTGCCTCTTGACAGAGTCTGTGGACGTCTCACTGAGCGGATCCTCTTCTGCAGTAGTTGGTTAGTACTTAGCTTGAACCTGCCACTTCATCATCACTGAATGGGAGAAGGCTCTGTTTCCTGTCACAACACCAGGAAACACTTGCAATGCCTTCACAGACCACTGGTTGAAAACACCTGCTCCACTAGATTGAGATCCAGTTGCCCTTCTTTCCTCATGGTGTTCTGTCCATTGCAGGACCACCAAGACCAAGTATTTGAGATGCTTTGACCTTGTGGTCTTGACACCACAATTTGGTCCTTGTTTAGGTTACTTATGTCATTATGCTGCCCAATTTTTGTTCCAAATACATCAACTTGAAGGAGTAAATGTTCACTTGCAGCCTCATATACAGTGGCTTGCAAAAGCATTCATACCCCCTGGATGTTTTCACTTTGTGTTGCAGTATAAAATGAAGCATTGTCAATATAATTTGCTTTGTTTGACAATAATTTACAAAAATCAAATCTTTAATGTCAGAGTGAAAACAGATTTCTACAAAGTAATGTCAGTTAATTAAAAATATATAATGAAATATAA
>JAQQAE010019029.1:0-11037 GCA_029823295.1 Pseudamia nigra | reverse complement strand
AGAAATTTATGCCGGGCCAGATTAAATCATCCAACGGGCCGGGTCCGGCCCGCGGGCCGTATGTTTGACACCCCTGAATTAAACAGATTGAAAGGATTTGCTAAGAAGATAGTTGATATAGCTATGGGACTTTTAGACGTTCTGTATCATTTAAACTTAACATAATAATAAATTACAGTATTAAACACTTTACAAACCAAGCTGCGGCCACTTTTGCATTACTTTTTATATAACCCTCATAGTATGAACACCTGCAACAGTGAAGGACTCCCTCCATTTGGGCAGCGACAGAGAGCGCACCCCATTGGAGTTACTGCCTTTGTAGATGTTCTGTCCGGCCATCTTCTTCACAATCACTTTCCCTCCTGAGTTTGTGATGACGCCGCTGGGGACACACACAGGTTTCATTGGGTTGTGGTTCAGGATCACTAAAAGGCCGACACAACATCCCACGGTTTTTCACTGAGGTGCTTTCTCATCTACCTGTGAATGGCTGCATTGCAGATGCTAGAGATTGAAGCGAACACTCCCGTGCCGTAGACCTGCTGCTTGGTCTCCTTACAGTGTGCAGGACATTTCACAATAAACTCCGGGAGGTTGATTTTTCCTGCTCTGACATCGCACTCTATGGCTGGGATGACTGTGACAAGCAGACGTGACAAAAACACAATCATTTCATTTAATAAAGCGGTCAGTTGTCGATTTTGTGCAACATGGTCAGAGTTATTATCATGCGACTTTTTCTTGCCAGTTGATGATAATTATCACAATAAAATTCACATAATTTCTTTGGATTTTTGTTCAGAGCTTGTACTTGGTTCTGTAATTATCTCTAAACACCACAAAAAAGATGTAATATGATGTGTAATAAGATGAAATAAAATGAAACAGAATTAATAACATAAAAACAGTGAGATGGAAACAGTCTAACATTTGTAACAAGTGAATAAAAACAGATTGTAATGTACTGTTTTATGTAAACAGACATAACAAGGCAAATAAATAATAAAAAACACACAACATGATGAAAATGAATCACAAATGATGTAAACAAATTACCAAAACAAAAACATAACAGGATGAATACTAAATAAAAAATTGAAATATTACAAAAACAAACCACAAAAGACATCCAAAATGTAACTAGACCAAATATCATGTAACCAGATATAAAGACGCAAAGAAGTGCATGACAACAGTATTTATCAGATTATAACATTATTTTTTGATCACAGCCACTGTAAAATGGAAAGGAAATATTATTGTTTTATCATCTTACTGCTCCATATTTATGGGGCTTTTAAATCTAGCAGATGAACAGTCATTCCTCCAAACAGTAGAGGAGTGTGGTCTGCAGTGGAAAAGCTGGCGGAGTCCATAACTCGGGATGGACTCAGAGATTACAGGCTGCTGATATTTACCTTGCTTTGGTTTCTTGTTCTTTGATCCGTTAGGTTTGGCCCAGCAAACACAGCACAAGAGCAGTGCTGAGGGGAAACAAAGACAGTTTGACAGTGTGACATAATTATCAGGGTGTTTACTGTTCATACACTGTTTATGTAGTAGAGAACGCCTGCATTTGTGGGCCTTAATGCACACGTCCTCAACACTCCATAGACAAACACAATGGAACAGCTGACTGTTGCACCCATAGGTGTGTATTTCAGGGAGGGTCGGGTCGGGTCAGGGGGATTCATCCTGCCCAATATTAGTCAAATGCGCAATTGTCCCCTTCCCCCCAGTTTAACCCACAAAGACTTAGATGACCAGCCCTGACAGGGATTTACATGTAACGTAATTACCTCCAACAAAGAGGTTATGTTTTCATGTTGGTTTATCTGTTTATTTGTTTGTTTGTCTATTTGTTTTTGTGTTTATTTGACTGGCTTGTCTGTGTATCTGTTTGTTTGTGTGTTGACTTGGTGCTACTGACAAAAATGTAATAATATCATCCTTCATTTTTAAGTGTCATTTATGACATGGTTCATTTTTGTTCATTTTGTTGATTGTATTGTTATTTGTTTTGTTCATTTTGTTAATTGCAGTGTTCATTTTTTGAGTATTTTATTTATGACATGGTTCATTTTGCTCATTGTTGTTTTTGATTTAATGCTTACGACCATAGTTTGAAACAGTTTAAATATGACATGGATTTCTGTAGGATGTCAAAATCTCTACATGTGCAACAGTCATGCATCTCAGTACTTTGCCCATGTAATGTACATAAAGCTCTGCAGGGACACGGACTCACCGAGGAAGGCGGCAGTTACTGATGCTCTGATCATGATGGGTGGTTCCTTGGGTCAGATGTCCTCGTATAACCTCCCGACCCTAAAAAGAGGAGCAGAATTAATCGTTTTCCTCTGCAATATGTTCCCTTTGCATCCGCTCATGCATTTAGAATGACCTTGAACACTTGATCAACACCTCTGACTCTGACAAGTCAGCTGGAAACAACACAGGATAAACTTGTGCTGTCAAATTACACTTTCCAGACTTTCTAAGAGAATTTGCAGCCAATCTGAGGATTGAGCTGCATGATTCATCGAGTGTTAGTGAAGACAGGGTGGCTTAGGGACAACCATTTAAACAGACATTTGTGTTTCAGACTTTTTTCCATGTCGTGATACTGAAACGTCTCCTTACAGAATCCACTGAATCAAACTGGTAAGGCACAGTTAAAACAGATTACCATCTCGGTTCTAAATGAACACCAGTGGTGTGTAGAGTACACAGAAACAGTACTCAAGTAAAAGTACTTGAGTAAATGAGTATCTCTGTATTCAGTTTTTTAATCATAGTGTTGATTTTGGCTAATTTTCTTGATTATTTTCTTAATATTTGGTCTGTTTTGTTCATTTTGTCAACTTTTTATGATTTTTCTTATAAATTTTTGCCCCCTCAGATTATTCATTTAGCAAATTTCATGATTATTTTTCTTATTATGTAGCTCATTGTTTTATTTCAATTATTTTGTATTTATTTTCTTTTTTATATTTCATACTTTTTCACTGCTCCTCATTGAGCTGTGGCCAATTGTAAGAGAGTAGAAGTACACTGTTTTCATCACAAATGTAACTAAATCAGAGTAAAAAGTATTCTACAAAACAGTAGGGTGGGCGAGGTAGGTCGTATTCAAGTACACTGTCCCATGGCTACAGATGTAGCTTAACACCACCAGTGTGTGGCTGTGGAGTGAATGGATAATGGATTCAATGCCAGGTGCTTCGGGTGACTTCCCATGAAAAGAGCTACGTATATGAACCAAATTCATTATTATTAATATTATTATTGAGTTGCTTAACACCTTTATACAGGATAGTACATACGTTGCTGTGTATGTATGTAAGGAATATCATTGTGTTATTAATCACATACAGTATCATTTAAAACATCTAATAAAGGTGTTGACATTGTCCTTAGGTTGTGATCATGGTCAGTTTAAAGCTTGTTTAATGTCTCCAACAGCTTGTGTCCTTCACTTAAAACATGATTGTAAACCTGGCTTGTGCACATGTGGAGTAGGAGAGGGACCCTCTGAGGTTTTGTATCAAGGTTCATCTGTGTTCTTAATTCATCTTTGATACCAGCCATAGGACCCTATCAGATGGTAGAAATCTAGAAATACACTTTTCTTTTACTCACCCAGTCCATTTCAGATCATATGCTAAATCAGAACTTCTACTATTTTTTTTCACATGCATCTGTACTTCTGCATGCGTGAAGACAGTGTGGACTTTTGCTGAACATGTGGGCTATGAGGCAAAAGTACATGTAAGATTCCTCCCACTGAAATGTAGAGTCAAACTCGATTAGAGACAACACAGACATAAATTAACGTGTGAGGAAGGGGACTGTATTCAATCAGTCATCTTCGTTGTTTGACACGAACAACCACATCAAGATGAATCACAGCTTGAAGAACAGGCTGTTTACAGCAGACACAGAACGTTTCAGTCTGCCTTTCATTCAATTCAGGAGTTATAGCCATGTCAAGGCATGAATCATTGCTGAAGCCTGTGTTAACGACAACAGGCGTTTTCCACACCTTCTTTCCAGACGGTCAGTTCTAATAATGACAACGCTGGTGAACGTAATCTATTCTGATCTGTTCTGTAGATGGAGAAATCTTTATCATTCCTTTAACTTATTCTCCTCCACACAGCAGGACAGACCCGGGCTGCAAGATATCATTTCAGCATGATTATTACAGTATGTGAATGTGCAATGGTCACATCACAGTGAGTACTATGTTGAACAAGGAAAATTACCTCAAACATATCATATAACAACTTCTTTGCTGCTTGATACAAAACATGCATGTTTCTCCTCTCCCATATAATGTACAATTCCAAATCAAAAAAATGCGGGACAGCATAGAAAAAAGCAGTAAGCAGTGGTATCAACCTGTACTGGCATTACAGTGTAGATACACACTGAGTGTAGATACCTTCAGTCTTGTTTATAAGAAGAATGAGTCAAGGTTTCATCTGAAACACTTCAAAAGTTGTGAAAAGAACACAATATATTGAATGTTTTATCTGGCCAGTTTCACTTCTTTTCATGGGTATTGATCCATGAGACAGCTGTGAATTATTTTAAAACTGTGTGATTTGAAACAGGTGATGTGAACAGATGATTATAATCATAATTTTGTCAAAAAGGAGCATCCATGTAGAAGTTTAGTCCTTTACGAATATGGCAGGTTGAGGATCACCACGCTATGGAAAAAAAAAACCTAATTGCAAGGTACTGTATCCACCAAGAAAGGCAGCCACTTAACAGCAGCTTTTCTTGTTGCAAGCAGAGAATCAGCTATTCCAAAAACTGACAGTACGGAGATGTGATCGTGGTCAGTAAACATGGAAGTGAACTGATTCAGCCACTTTCAACTTCCTGTTACAAGCTGCAGTACCCCCATTCCAGAAGCAGTTATACAGGACGGTGACCCTGTACTACTCAATAACCTTGGCAAGTTTCAAATACAGTAAATTGGTTCAAAAATGTTCCAGCTATTCTAGTTTTTCTTGTTATGAGCCATGGTGCCTCCTGTGCAAAAAGTTGACCCAGCTACTAAAAACATGTGCGTCTGTTGGTGCCGTTAAGTGGCAGCCATAATGCAGTTTCCACTAGGGGATTAATAAAGTTCTATAAAAAATTATTGTGGCACTTTTTAGGTAAAGCAGTTCACTCAATTTGAAGTTTTCATGTCTTTTCTTTCTTTTCAAATAGTTATGGTTCCCACTGAAAAGCAGTAGGCAGCTGTGGCTCAGTAGGTAAAGCGGGTTGTTCATGAACCGAAAGGTTAGGTCCGTGGCTCCTTATGCCCACAGGCCGAAGTATCCTTCAGCACAACACTGAACCCCAAGTAGTTCCCAGGGAGTGTCACTGGTGTGTGGATGCAAGACCATTTACTATTTGACAGGTTGAAGTTCTTTAAGTCATCAAGAAACGCAAACCATCATATTGAGAAGCCAGGTATGTGGACAAAGATGAGAATATGATCATGGGCTTGTGAAACCAATATTTGTATTTTTCATAGGATTACTATGATCCTCAAAGATTGATAAGGTTTGTGTATTTTTAGGCATCTGAATGTATTTCAGCAAAGACACAAGACTGCACTGTGTATCTAGAGGCACTGTCAACTTGGACTTGGAGTTGCCTGATGAACCATCACACAGTGGAAACATGGATTATGCTCATACCGACCAGTATCCAGGTCAAATTGGAAGATATGGATGCCATGCGTTCTGAACCAAAGTTGAAAAGGCCATAAAGTAAATTGAGATTTTGGAGACACATAGTGCTTGTTCAGTACAAGAACTATTCCTTGGACATCCATGAATATTTCAACAAAACACCCCAAAAACAACATTCTGTACATATTACATATATCTGTACAATTCTTCAAATGGTCTGATGCAGGCTCCACATGTTCCCAGTGTTTGGAGCAACATCAGACACAAAATACAACAATAAGGCAAACTGTTGCACCTTCAGACTTGTTTACAAGAAGAATGAGCCAAAATTTCACCTGAAACACTCACAAAAGTTGTGGAAAGAAATGGTAACATCATATTCTTGGATTGATAGATTTTGAGCAACAGCTTATGACTAATTCTTTCCAAATGGCGCTGCTGGTTTTTATATCACAGGAAAAATTCTACAAGGTTAATTAGTTTTCAATATGATGCCACTTTAAGATGAAGTAGTTTTAGTTCTTGCACACTGAGGCAGTGGGCCAGAGTTTCCCACTGGGGACGTGATGTATGAGGCCTCATATTAATAATTTTACCACCCACTGTCACTGCCACCACACACCACTGGGTTCAGCGTGATCAAGTGGGAGCATGTGATCTGGCATTAATTCTGACATGTTTTATGAGCAGCTTGATATAAACACAGCAGTCTAATCACACATTTATGAGTGTGAGGTTACGGGATCGATCCTGAGGCTACACACTGTTGTTTGTTACTGTATTATCGCTACTGAGGTGCCCTTGTGCAAGACCCAGATTGTGGTTGCACTGGGGTGCTCCCAGGTGTGAATCGGTTCGTGAGGCAGCATTTCAAAGACCCTTCTGCGCAGATTTCCACCAGAGAAACGGCAGGACACTGACCGAAGACGAAACCCTTAGACTTTTGAGAAGATCCAATGAAAAGGGAAGGAGCAATTCCAGAGAGTGGTGAGGAAAAGAGAAAAGAAAGAATTGAATCACAAAAATATATATTTTTTTACTGTTTCACAATGAATATTGTTAGAAAGCACAGATTAACACACAAACATAGTACCACCTTCAAGTAATGCTGTCCATCATATGTCAACAAACACAGCCAGTATAGAAAGCACTTTGTTACAATAATCTTTGTTATTTTTAAATAAATCATACAACTCCAATTTCAGTGCAGTTGGGATGTTATTTAAAACATAAATAAAAACAGAATGCAGTGATTTGTAAATCTCATGATCCTATACTTTATTTCCAAAAGAACATAAACAACATAACAAAGACATTTTATAATTTCATGGAAAATATTAGCTCATTTTGAATTTGACAGCAACAACACATTTCAAAAGAACTGGCACAAGGGCAAGAAAAGGCTGTAAAAGTAATTGATCATCCTACCGTCTACAGTGCATGTAGAAACGATGGGTTTGAGACAGATGAGGCATCCACAGACCACAGAACAGTTTTCCATTTTGCCTCAGACCTTCTAAATGAGCTTTGGTCCAGAGAAGACAGCAGTGTTTCGCGATCATGTTCACATATGGTTTCTTCTTTACATGATACAGCTTTAATTTGCATTTGTGGATTGTGCAGTGAACTGTGTTCACAGAGAGTGATTTCTAGAGTAATGTGTCTCTCTTAAATGCTCCTTGTATACTCAATCATGTTCTGTTTCCAGTTAAGTGACCTGTTTCCAGTTAACCTACAGTAGTTAACTGTCAAATGCTCCTCCAGTTGTTTTTGATTTGTGCCAGTTACTTTTCCAGCCTTTTGTTATCCTTGTGCCAACTCTTTTGAAATGTGTTGCTGCCATCAAATTCAAAAGGAGATAATATTTTCCATGAAATGGTAAAATGTCTCAGTTTGAACATCTGATATGTTGTTTATGAGATTTTATTCCTGTTTTGTCAGGAATAAAATATGGGTTTATGAGATTTGCAGATTATTGCATTCTGTCTTTATTTACTTTTACACAAAGTCTCAACTGCACTAGAATTGGGGTTGTAAAATGACCAAATGACCAAAACTTGACAACTCATGTTCATTGAGCAAGTTTTATTCAGTATCTTTCTGTGCAGTGTCACCAAATCCAAAATGCCCCAATTTTTCCATTTATATCAATATAAATACACCATTTGCAATTATATACTTGCACAGGCTAACACTGTGATTACAGCTGTGATATGACTCATCCTGCAGTGCTAAATTTCACCTTAGAATTAAGAGGGTGTGCATTGCCACTGTAGCAGTTGCTTGAACTAAATATGATCCAACTTAAGAGCACAGAAGCCCCTGAACTAAAAAAATAGGATTCACTTTTTACAATATGAATTGGTGTACAGGAGCAAAGGGTGTCAGTACAGAGATTTGAGGAAAAAAGTTCTCTTCTAGGCCAGTCACAATGGAAAAGCAGTTCGGAAGCAAATCAACAATACACAGACGATCAGTTCCAAACCATTTCATGATGGATGTAACAACAACCCTGCAACTCATTATTATAAACTTTGGTGACCTGTAACCAGTAGCACCACCTCTTAATTGAGAGTGAAACACAGTTGATTATTTGTGGTTTGTTTGAGGTTTAACAATATTGTGGGGAATCACAGTGAGTGGAGTGTAAGCCTTTTATGTTATGTTCATGAATTGTTGAATATAATCATTTGAACTCTACATAAAAATATTTAACTCCTGGAGCTTCAGCATCTTTTAACCCAAATTAATACAATTCTGCAGACTGGAAAACAACTTTGCAGAATTTTTCTGTGTTTTGTAGTCATTCATAGTGTAGTTTGGAGGATAAATGATAACAGGTAACAAGCATGTACCACACACTTCAAAAATGTTCAAGTATGTTTTATGGCTATGGCAGTACTACTTTTGGACTTTTCCCTAATGTTGGCATTCATGAACACTGACATGATTTTTCCATAGTGATGTGCTTGACAGATGGTTAGATCACCGCTGAACAATCAGAGCTACAATTTGTCCTCACGGGGAAAGAAAGAGGAGGCAGGAAACAAGCTGGGACAGATATGAGTAACTGCAGAGGACAGACATGCGGCGAATGAAAGGATGAGTCAGCGTGGAGACAGTAAACTACATCTGTGACACAGAACAAGTGAAAAGGTATCACCTGGGAGCTTGGGTTCATCATTGCTCACCAGGAGTATGCATCTCCTCAATGTAACACTATAATGTCCTAATCACGTTTCATTCAATAGGCATAAGCTCTGAAGATCCAAACTCAGGAGGTCAGTGAGTCAAAACCTTCTATTTGCTCTGAGATATTATAGAGTAGCTAATTCCCACTTTATGGGTTGTGCCCACTGACTGTTATACTCAATGTCAGGCAAAAGGTCATTTTTTGATGTCATTTGAATTATGCTATCATTTGCGCATTATGTTTACAAAAATGTTTTTTGAGTCAACAAAGTCAAAGTTTGTTGTAAAAGTTTGTTGTAGAAGTTTAAGTCTGAAAATACATAATTACCTCATAGTTGCATGTGCAGTGTGATCATAACTCTCTGTCTCCACAAGCTTCATAGAGCTGTTGAAAAGATTCTGCAGCTTAGCAGGAGAAGAATGTAATGAAGAAGAAGGTAAAGTTCACTATGGTGATGGCTGTTTTAGGTTTTGGTGATGTGTATCATGCAAGATGGAAGTGAATCTCCACCCAGGTGTTTCACAAAAACACTAGCGGTAATTTTACTATATTTGCAGGAAACTTACACTTCATGAAATTATCTCAAACACACACATGGCGCGAGTGTAGTTGGTGGCATCACTCAAATTGGATTTAAAAAATTGTCATCACAGACAAACAATTGATATTTTTTCACTGTCAAAAGAGTTAATATGGGACACTCTTAACAGTGGGAACTAGGGATGGAAATTGATAAGAATTTAATGATTCTGATTCCATTATCGATACTGCTTATGCTGATTCCTTAACAATTCTCTTATCAATTCTCATTGGTCTCTTTTCAATCCCATACCAAACAGGGATTAGTTGTTCTGCTACACTGTTTCCGTTGGGGGTTTGTTTTTTGGGTTGAGAATCTTTATCATCTCCTACAGAAAATATACAAGTGAGAATGAATTATAACTAATCATATTTGTTAGAACGACAACTACAACTTTAACATTTAACTTAAGATGAATCTTACCCAAAGTCAGGTGCATATAATATGGAGAAATGGTGCAAAACTTTTACCACAAACCCTAGTCACTGTTTGGTGACTTTAATTTATTCTCTCCTCAGTCATTCTATTCTACAGTATTCTACCTCAGTCAAAGCAGTAGTTAGTGCACAGTATTATCCACTGCAACTTCTGAGCTGGTCTGACTCTGACAGTCATCATCTACATTTAATGAATGTAAATGGAGATTATTTGTATACTGAAAGCAAGTTCACACAAACAATCAAATGGCGCTAAGTAACACAGTAGACAGAATCTGGAGCGGGGAGTGACATTACCTTTTGCAACTGATGCCACGCTCTAACATTAGCCTTGCTGCTGCTGCCTAGCTATAGTAGCATGCTGCCAGATATGTGGCGTTGTGTGCTGCATGAAATTACATGCTGGGTGTATAAAGGCATTTCCTCCCTTACATGAAATGACAGCTTTGCAAGCATTGCAGGAAGCCCTGCAATTGTCTTTACATGTAAAATATAAACACTCTTTCCAGCACTTCTGCCTGGTGACATGCTGGATGTGTTGTAAACAAACCAGCATGCTTGTGACATCATCGCGCACACGACGGAATCGATAACGGAAATGTTACACAATAACGATCACAAGGAATTCATCCATAGGGAGCCGGTTCTCAACAACAACCGGCTCTTGATTCCCATCCCTAGTGGGAATATTTAAAGATGGATTAGAATACTTAATAAAGGGTCCAAATAAACCACAAGTGGTATTACACATTGCTATACTTGACCATTGGCTTCATTTTGGAGTCAGGGTCCTCGCTACCTGATAGAGCCAGAATAAAGCAATGGGCTGGAGAAAAGTGAGAGAACCTGTGGGTCGACCTGGTAAATTATCTATATACAGTATCTGATACCTGATCGTGTTCCAGCAAAGTTAGAAAAACATGGAAGCTTACTGAAAGCTGGTTTATTCGGAGCATAGACAACTCCCAAACACGTACATTCTACGTGAGAGCAACTGTAAATGGCATTTTCAATTCAATTCAATTCAATTCAATATTTATTTGTACAACGCCAATCATAATTGCCGATTATCTCTAGGCGCTTCACAATTCGAGGCCGAGACCTCATGACTATACAGAGAGTAAA
>JAQQAE010019028.1:0-11037 GCA_029823295.1 Pseudamia nigra | reverse complement strand
CTGCAGCAACCCCACATCATAGCACTGCCCCCACAGGCTTGTACAGTAGACACTAGGCATGATGGGTGCATCACTTTATCTGCCTGTCTTCTTACCCTGATGCACCCATCACTCTGGAAATGGTAAATCTGGACTCATCAGACCACATGACCTTCTTCCATTGCTGAGTCCAATCTTTATGCTCCCTAGCAAATTGAAGCCTTTTTTTCTGGTTGGCCTCACTGATTAGTGGTTTTCTCGAGGCTACACAGCTGTTCAGTCCCAATCCCTTGAGATCTCTTTGCATTGTGCGTGTGGATATGCTCTTACTGTATTGCTTAGTTAAATTCAGGTTGCGATTTTTTTTTGGCCAGGCAGTGTACATACAGTATATAAAGTTAATTGAGTACAGTGGATATGACCTGCAAACTCTGATCATCTGCTTCAAAGAGGAAATTAAAGGATATTATAGAAATCACCACTTTTCCAACACAAAGAGTACAGTAATGAATTAAAATGTTAGGCTCCTTGAAACCTGTAATTCTAAATGTATTTATTTATGTACCTTTTTGTTAAGCAGATGCTATTTACACCCACTGGGGTGTAGATAATAGCGGAGACACTTGTGTCCCTGTTACCAGCCATGCTGCTGGGTAGGAGTTTAATACTGTGGCGAGAAAGGCCTTCTGGCACAGGTTTTTTCACACCCAACTAACATTGCGAAAGCCTGTATTTTAACTGAAGCCATGATTCTAAACCTGACTAAGATGTTATGGTGCCTAAAACTAACCAAACTGTGACTCGGGAACTGAAGGTTCTCAGTCAGACCTATTTACCTATGATGGCCACATTCACACCACAGGCAATAACACTCAGGTTGATGCTTTTTTACTGATTTTTTTTTTTTTACATTTCATATTTTCACATTCACATTGTTATGTAACACTGGATTTACTCTTTACCTGTGCTAAAAAAGCCAAACAGCTCAATTTTGCCCTACAGTTAAAAGTCCTCTGTCATTGTGATAAGTAGAGTGTTTCACAAAGAAAATGTGACTTAGTTTAGTCATCAGTTGTGTTTGGGCTGATGTTAGTCAGTTCATAGTGTGATAAATCACTTGGCATGTTTTCATATCCGAAAAAAGAATGTTGTTGGTTAAAACTGTGGAATGTTTAAACAAACTAGTACAAAACAAGCATTTCAGTAGAGGTAAATCTTATTTGGTGTTTTTTTTTTAATCTGAATTATGTACAACATTTAACAACAGGGGGTGTAAAACACAAATAAAATGGCTGCAGGTACATGTTAACTGTTGTCAGTTCCACAGTTAAATGGAGCCAATATTCTGATGATATTTTGTATTTACTCTGGTCACCTGCGGGTCATTGTAAAGAGCTAAATAAAGTATATTTTATTACAATATGAAATGTAAGTGTGAACTGATCATGATCCTGAACATGCAACATGTTCTACTGAAGTAAACATGGAGGTCACAGTGTTCAGTTTCATCTGTAAATCAATGTGAAGTTGAAACCAACAAATTTGTGAGCAGATTATATTGAGAAGAGAGACTTATTTTTTCACCCAGCGACACCCACGAGACACCAGCACACACTTGATGAAGACTGATCTACAGTGACATATTGATGCCCATATTGATTAGGGCTATGAATGGAAGAGTTCCAAATCACAACAGAAAAGCTCACATTACATATGATTTGTACTGTTAATACAGTTTTGAAAAAGACAAATCTGATTCGCATATGAGGGGAAAAAAGCAGAGTTGGGAAATTTTTGTTGCAGCTTGAACATACAGTATTCCAGTACATTAGTTTACAGTGCATTTGTGTCCTGGAATACATATGTAGATGAGTAGTTCTGTTTTATATTTCCTATTTTTGAGTACTTCTATGGAATGTCTGCCGTACAGTCTTTAAATATATGTCTTTAAATATAATTGCATGGTTCATTCATCACATGCGTTCATGTGTCTGCGTTCATGAGTGAGGCTGTAGCTGTGGGTCAGCAGTGGAATGAGGTCTCATTAATTTAATGAGGAACACAGCTAAGTGTGAGCTCAGTACTGAAGGCAGCAGAGTGAAGGAATCAAGGCTTAAAACTGCCTGATATTCTGCTTAGAAATGGACTTTAATCAAGGTCTTTCAGCCCACTACCAAGCACATGCACACACAGGCTTTTGTCCATTGCTCTGCACACAGACAGACAGACAGACACAACAGATGGAGTCACACTATTTGATTAAGATGAGGAATTAACATGATTGAATTCAGTTTCTCTGTTGAGACTTGACTGCAGGTTCACATGAGGATTTGGGGTCTTTAGAAGTCACTCATTAAACCTTTTTGTTCTGGTGCAGTTTGTGTGGCAGAATAACAAACATGAGACATTATTACCACTCATACAGTATCTAAAGTGATGGGATGTTTCCAAAGGCAGGACTCTAATTAATGATTGATTGGATTGCTACTCCAAATCTTAATTTGAGACTTCATTCTTCGGCCGAAGTTCTTTCCACTTAGTGATGCCTGTGGGTCACATTATTGTACAGAGTGAAATACTCTTCCATTTTCATGCAGATGATGCACAATTGTACCTCTCCTTTAACCTAAATGGCTTTAGAACACTGTCTGTTTTGCATAATGGGCTTCTTGACATCAGGGGGTGAAGTACGAAAGCTTCCAGATGAAGCTGCAGACAGAAAATGAAAATCACAGGTCCTGAACCCTTTGTAGTGTGTTTGAAGTGCAAGGATGCCTTGTTTTAAATACTTAGTCTTTTTTTTTTAGTTGTTCACATTTTAATGAGATTCATAGCAAGTAAAACTTTTGTTTGTCACTCATGGCATGAGTTTAGTTTTTATTTAAAAGGCATTGATTCTTTTAATATTTTTTTTGTTTTTCCTCATGTTAATATTTTGTTACGGTTTTCTTTTTAGTGGTATCTGGATAAAATCTGTGATTTTACATTAAACGGTAAAGCAGATGCAAATATGTCTGTTCCAGTCTTTGTCAAAAACAATCTTTGGCTGTGTTTGAAAAGTCCTACTACTTGCTACACACTCTGAATGCCGCATGTGATTTTCAACAGCAGTATGCTGTGCAGAATGTCGTATGTTTACATGAAAGGTGTGCTACTTGGTCACATGACCACAAAGCTTCACACCATGCACCTGGCAGCTGTGACTCAGGTGGTAGAGCGGGTCATCCAATAACCAGAGGGTTGGAGGTTCAAATCTCACTTCATCCCAGTCATTGTGCCCTTGGGCAAGATACTTCACCCACCTTGCCCTGTATGAATGTTGGTGGTGGTTGGAGAGACTGTTGGTGTGAATTGGCAGCCATGTTTCTATCAGTGAGCTGTGGCTACAGATGTGGTTTAACACCACCAGGAATGAATGAATAATGGATTCAGTGTCAGCAGTTTGGGAAGGAGACTTGAAAAGCACTATATAAATCCAATCCATTATTATTATTGCCTGTCAGCTGTTGGCAGATGTTTATATAAAGTTATATTATTTAACAGGGAAAGCTCAGTCATATCAGTGATATGAATCAGATTGTTCACATTAAATGCTGGTGTGTGTCTCACCTTCACCTTAGATAATTATTAGCTCACTTGAAATTGTCAAACTACAAGAAAATGCTGTTTTTTACTATTTAATCATCTGTATATATTACATCACAACAGTTTTGTGTACTTGCATGTAGTCAATCATTTCTCCCACAGTCAGAGGTATATACAGTGAACAGAAATAGTACTCAAGGAAAAGTATGGTTAGTTTATAATTCTGACAACTGAAGTAGAAGTACAAGTACTCATAGACAACTACTAGAGTAAGAGTAATAAGCCATCTGATAAAAAACAAAACAAAATAAACCCTACTCACATAATGAGTATGTTCATAATATGGAATTCATTACAATTTATATACTGCCTTCAAATCGGTGTTATGGTCATTTTTGTAATTATTTTTGATCTTTTTGTTGATTTTTGTTGGTTGTTTTGTTAATTTTTTTAACTTGTTTTTATTTCTCTTTTATATATTTATTTATTTTTACCAATGTTGTTGCTTAATTTGTTAATTTTTGCTAATTTTGTAGCTTATTTTGGTTTTTTGAGCACCTTTTTGATGATTTTGATCATTTTTGCTCATATTGTTGCTTATTTTGTTTATTTTCACTCATGTCAGTTTTATAATGAAACATATGATATTATATATACTGTATGATATATAACTTACTTCACTGCTTTGTTCAGTTTGGTTAATTTTCTTTTGCTACATTTTTGCTCACTTTGTTGCTTTATTAATTTGTTGATTAATTTTGATAATTTGCGTGATTATTTTGCTAATTTTATTTCTACTTCCTGCTCACTGAGATGGAAGCCAATGTAACTGAGCAGAAGTTAATTTTTTTCATCACAAATGTAACTGAGTAAGAGTAAAAATGTGGCAACACGGTGGTGCAGTGGGTAGCACTCGTGCCTCACAGCAAATACTGTAGGTCCAGGGTTTGATACCAGAGGCCTTTGTGTGTGGAGTGTGCATGTTCTCCCTGTGTCTGCTTGTACTCCTCCCACAACCAAAAACGTGCACTAAATTGCCCATAGTTATGAATGTGAGCGTGAATAGTTGTCTGATCTCTATATGTGACTCTGGCCCAGGTCGTCATTGTAAATTAGAACTGGTTTTCAGTTGACTTACCTGGTTAAATAAAGGTTACATAAATAATAAAAATAAAAAGTATTATGCACCTGTAGCAGTGTAACATTTTGGGAGCATTCACAGCTTGAGGCAAAATTATATCAGTGTTATTATACCTGATTACAATATGTGTTCCCAGGTCACAGAGGTTGTGTCTGAACCAAGGCTGTTGAAGTGCTTTACACAACTCCAGCACGTCTGAAATCTTACTATTTCTATTCCTACCTTTCAAATAAAAGATTTAAACACAACCCAGAATGAACCATCAATCATGAAGTAGTAACTGTCAAATTCTAATCTCTAAATGAGCTCAAAAAGTCAGAAAGAGGGGAGCACTTTAATTAGTGTCTGAATGTCAGTGTGGACATGAGACACAGAACTGAAAATCTGAAGTTCTCTAAAATGTGTCAGATTTCCCTGAAATCTGCAGTCTGTGTTTTTATTGTATGTCACTGACAGGTTTTAATGTGTTATTTCAGATTCAAGCTGACAAGGAAATTAATCAGCCGAGGCAGCTGGTTTACCAGGTTAAATCACTGTTTCTGTATGAGTCCCATGATTAGAAACAGAGCGATATTAGGACAATAATTCAAACTGTCAGAAAATGAATGAAGTTCAGATTTCATGGTGTACAGCTACCTGAAAAGTACATCCATATGTCATTATCAAGGTGGGAACATTGTAGGACAGGAAGTAGTGAGAGGTTTTTATCTGTATATTCAGCTTTTGATGTTTTTTTTTTCATTTTTATGTCACATTGTTTCCAACTAAAATAAAACATTTTAGGGTTTTGTGTCACTTTAATCTTTGCATTGAACTTATTTTTGAAAATTACATGCACCACCAGACAATATACCATCATAACTGAATATACATAATGTATCTGCAAATTAAAACACAGCACAGCACAGGACAGCTGTTTATTTGGTACGGTAATGTTGTCAGATTTAAACAGGTGAAAGCTAGATGTTACTTGTAAAAGTATAGCTTCTTTTTATTGAAGATCACAGAGAAAATCACAGATGCCAGTAAGTTTACACATAACAAACATCACCCCCCCCCACCACCACTATTGCAGCAGTGTTAATTAGGTACAATTATAATAATGCTAGTAATGATCCTAATGAGAAAAAAGAGAAAAATCTCTCGAGTGTTGTCATGAAAGTAATTCCGGCTCATCATGAGGGTAACCAAGAAAATGTTAGGGTTGGGGAGTTAGAGTTAGAGAATTGAGCTCCCTGGTGATTAGCGAAAAGAAGAAATATAAAAATGCACCATGGAAATTTCTCTACTTTGTTCCTTCATGTGTAGCTAATGATTTCAAGATGGAGACAGTTCATTAGATCTCTCATCACCAATGTATATGGGAGGATGGTTGATTAAACTTCCAGCCCATGAAAATCAACTACAGTATTAAGATAAAAAGAAGACCAAGGCACCACTAGAGCTTCTTATGTAGTTAATTTACACCACTGATATTTTCAGGTTTGGTTTCATAGATATAGTTTAGGACCATCATTGCTCCTAGAGGACCACACCATTCCTGGATGCTGCTTTTTTCCCAAATTGACATTACCTGTTCATATCACCAGTTTTAAATTGCATGTCATGATTGAACTGATTATTATCCCTAAATTGCACCTGTTTCATTGTTTTTAATGTGTTGCATTCAACCTCAGGAATGGATGTACAATATATTAGCATGAAATGGTTGAGGTTGGGGGTGTTGAGTCAATTTCAATTGGCAACTTCAGTTAGTACATGACGCTAAAGGGAACATTAAAAAAAACAAGCTTGCATGTTTTTCCTGTAATTTAAATGGGTCTGGGTGTTCCAAAAAAAACATTGGAACATCAAAATTGTCACTGGAAGGAAAAAATGGACAGTCCCATTTCAGATTTGGATTTCAGGATTATGTGACATCACAACTAGATGCTCACTGTTCTCAGTCAGTCCTCCAGGACTCACTAAACCCACCAGAAGCATCAAAACCATCCTGATATCCTAGAACCAGGTGGCAGGGAGTTTATAACATGTTATCCATGGCATAGACATTGAAACAGCCTGTTTGGTGCAGGGCTGAAAGTCAGGACTTTGTGGACATGGTGAGCTGAAATTTAAAACATACGTTCTAGGGACAAGGAAGACTTAAATTAATTTGCTAAAAAGATTGTACATGTTTTTTTTTAATGTGATTTAAATGGATTTTAGGAGGATTTTTTAAACTGAAATCATTATTTTAAGCAGCGTATGTGTCTTTCACTCTTGAGAAAAAAGCCAGGGCTATATAAAAAGTTACACTAATGCAAATGTGTAAATGAGAAAAATAGAAAAGATGTGTAACAATTAAATGCTCCGTCAACTCTAGTTATTTACGGTAGAAATAAACAAATTTGTTTCATTCCGTTGTAATAGAACTCTGGTTTGTGTAGCATCTTTTTCTCATTAATTGTTTCCATCTTGTACTTTTCCATTATACTGGCAATTTAACATACCGTGAAATACATGTTCTTTGACAGCTTGACATTTTCTGTCGATTCAATTTAAGCCGTTCAGCCTTTTTGTGGAGCATCATCTATTTTAGATGATTGTTATTATCGAGTTGTTTTTGCTGACTTTCTCACTTAACTCTCAGTCTGCCATGGCAACAAGCCACCTCCCTCGAGCAAAAATCTATGCATTTAGATATTTACTTTGAAATGCTTCCCCATTCCCTCATAACATATAGGCTAAAAGATTAAAAGTCATTTGATCTCTACATCCCAAATGTGTGAAATGCAGTGTTCTCTTTGGTGGAGCTGCAAATGACTTAGCAGACACGCAGTGTGTGTGTGTGTGTGTGTGTGTATGTGTGCGCGCATTTGTGTACTTAAAATACACATTTGCTGACACAGTGGGAATCCGTCTGAGATCTCTGTCATTACCATTTACATATACATTGGCACATGAAAGTCTTCCTCATCCCTCTCTCTCTCTTTTCCTCTGCTTCAATTGCTCTCCCTCGATCTTCACTTCACTCCATGACGCGGTAACATTCTCCTAAAATGTAATCCAGAAAAATGCATTTGCCACAACAGACGGAGTGGAAAATGGATTTGCATCCAACCCCAAACTGTTAAGTGGAGGTACCTATTGCTGCTCCCAACCAACAAGTCAAGTTTTAAGCATATGGGCTGCAGCAGTGTGGTGTAATCATGGCGATTTTAACAACAGATTGGCCTCTCTTTGGTCCCATAATACTTCATTTAGTTAGTGTGTATTTGTGTGCTTCTGTGTGTGTATGTAATACATATGCGTGGAGGCAGGGTCATAGCTTATCACCCTCTGTATATACTCCCAACTGGGTTTGTTATTACTTTGGCATATAATGGAAAATTTCACTATGATAAGAGCTCAAAGAAGTCAATAGGAGGGCTGAGCTTCCTGAAAATTGTTGGAGATCAAACATCGAAGCACACTGTGTTCCACAGCATCATTATTTCACCATGAAGAAGATTTGAGGAGTCAAAATAGGTTAAAAGGAATTCAAAGAGGAATAAGTAGTACCACAGTGGGATGTGAAGACCTGGGAAGAGAAGTAGCGATGCCGGTGGTGAGAAGGAAAATGCATCTTTGTATTTGTCAGTGGGGTTTGAGTGTGCAAGCTGAATACCTGTCGTGCGGTTGCTTTTTGTTTCCTCTGTGCCGCACCATGTTCTGAGATATCAGCCAGGATCGGGTCAACTTTTCCTTCCCGAGCCTCTGAAATGAGTACTTGTGCAGAGGATGATTCTAACACCCAACAAGAACCACACAGACACAGGCAAAATACATTCACTGAGCATGACAAGATGTAGCGTAAACATGACAAATTTCATCTTCTGTTGAGCTGCCAAAGTTTGACAGAAATCAGAAGTAGTTTTTCTCTTTACTACACCCCGGGAGCTGTACTTTCAGTTTTTGTGAAAAGCTCATGCCGAGAAAGATCGTTGTGTCAACAAATGGGGCTTCGAGTCAAATTTGAAGTGATAGCCAATCCAGTAAAGAAAATGTCAGCAGTGGGTATTGTTAGTTTTTACTTCATTACCCACAGTTTGATTTGTACTCAACTATCACAGCCATTTGGAAGCTGCTGTGTTTAAGAACATGATGGCAAAAACAACAAAGAAACAAACAAAGCCGACAAGATTTTACAGCATCATAAAAGAAAATTATGTTATAGATTTTCCACCAGGGCTGCAATAGACATGGTTTATTTTTTTGCATTTTATAAAGATTTCCTGCAGTGATATCAATGCCGGAGTAATGTATGTTTATTCAACATGTCCACATAAACTCAAGCTTCATCTCTTAGACTAAGACTGGTCTGTTTTGCTTTCACATTAAGCCACCAAGTCCTCAATTTTCTCTCTTGAAGCTGTCTTCTTAGATAAGATAAGATAATCAAAACACCTTTATTCTTGAAGCAGGCATACAAATCAAAGTTAAAAACAGTCTTTGCTCTTTTAATTTTGATTTGATGTCAATCTCACCATATTTCTTTCACCATTTTCATGCTGTTTTTTGTGGGTTTCTTAATTTAGCACATAAATGGTGTATGTTCCAGGTTGAAGATGCTACTTTAATAGTTATTTTTAGTTAATGAATGTTATTTATATCTGTTTTTCCTTGTGACTGTAGGGGAGATTTGTGCCTTTAAGATCTACGGTCAGGATGCTCCATTTGAAGCAGTGGTTTTGAATCGTACATCAGGAGAAGGAGTCCTCAGAGCCAGTGGCCCCGTGGACTGTGAGATCCAGAAAGAGTATACTTTCATTATCCAGGCCTACGACTGTGGGGCTGGACCAAGCGGGGCTGACTGGAAGAAATCCCACAAGTGAGTGCAATAATGTGTCCTTGTGTTCAGCTCTAGTTATAGCCACTGTTGAAAATAAAAAGTTTACTGGCAGTAACTGATTTCATCTGCCTCCTCAGTGTTGATGATTCAAACCATCAGCTGAACAGTGCATATCTGTCCTTGAGTCACTGTGTGATGACGATCCATCATGCTTCTTTGTGTTTCTTTCTGCTGCCTGAAAAATCCAGCGATGACAATGGTGACTAAGTTTTATCATCTTTATCTTTCAAGGCCATCTGCACAAATGAGTCATATGAAGTTCTTAGAAACAAGTCTTGAGTTTTGTAAACGTTACATAAGATACAATCATCCCCCAATTCTCTCCATTTATATCATGAAAACATTTTTTGGATGGTTTAGACTTTTGGACCAATTTTAGGTAGTTATGTAAGGTTACTGTTGCCAGTAAATAAACAACAATTGGAAGAAGAAAAAAAATGAGTTGAATTAGCAACACGTGAGTTAGATGCATTTTGACTCTATAGACCAGTCAATGGCAGCGATAGGTCAGGTACACGGTAACACAGCACATGGACATGATGATGGCAGGACATAGTGTACAGAGGTGGGTGGTACTCACGTATATTTACTCCTTTACTCGTATGTACTTCAGTAGATTTGTCAGAAAAATGTTTTTCAGAGAATAGTTTTGCAGAATACTTTTTACTCTAGCCATTTCTGATGAAAAAAATGACTTTCATTCTGTTATATTTTGCTCCCCCTCAATGATCATCGAAGTGAATGCATTCAGCAAAAAATGTGCAACAATAATCACAGAAATGAAGAAATTAACCAAATTCAAAAATGAACAATATTAAAGAAATTTAACTTTAAAAAATCAAGCAAGTAAAAATAAAAAATAAGCAACAGAAAATGAACAAAAAACAAAATATGCAAGAAAATGAGTGAAGGCGACCAAACTGAGGAACAACACTGGTAAAATAAAATAACAATATAATGAAGTAAGTTAAAATAGAAACAAAATAACTAATAAAATGATCAAAATAATCATTGACATTAACAAAATATTTGTTTGAATGCAATATATTATGCTGTAATTATCGTTAAGTTTAGGAGTACTTCTGTTTCTACTTGAGTCATTACACTGTAATTAGAAAGTAAGAATACCTTCACTTGAGTACTGATTCTGTTTACTCCTCCCACCATGGGTAGTACTTCATGAAAGTTTGTACTTTGCAGTTTAAATACAAAAAAATGACTGAATGTATGTGAGGGAGAAGAGCCTAAGGCTACGTTCAGACTGCTAGCCCAAGTGCCCAATTCGGATTTCCTGCTCAGTTTTGATTTTGACGTTGACAGTTCACATTTCTCTTTAAAATCAGTGTCATACAGACCTGGATAAAATTATTGGTACCAGTCTTTAAATGACAGAAAAACCCACAATGGTCACAGAAATAACTTGAATCTGACAAAAGTAATAATAAATAAAAAAAATTAT
>JAQQAE010019027.1:0-11037 GCA_029823295.1 Pseudamia nigra | reverse complement strand
CAGTTCAAATACCAGTCAGTGTTGGAACAAAACCTTCAGGCTTCTGTTAGAAAGATGAAGATGAAGAGGAACTTCATACGACCCAAAGCACATCATCCAAATCAACAAAAGAATGGTTTGACCAGAATCAGATTGAGGTTTTGGAATGGTCCAGCCAGATTCCAGACCTGAATCCGATCAAACATCTGTGTGGTGATGTGAAGAGGACTGTGACAGGAGATGAATCACAATCTGTCAGATTTGGAACAGTTTTACAAAGAAGTGTGGGCAAATATTACCACATCAAGATGACAGACTCCTACCTAAAAAGACTGAGTGATGCAATAAAGTATTAGTTTAAGGGTGTGTATATTTATACAACCAGGTTATTTTAAGTTTTTATTTTTCCCCTTCAAAGGTTTCAGTTTGTTTGTCAATTGCATTACACAGGTTATAGGTCACATTAAAGGCGGAAAAAGTTGTGAAATTATTTATCGTGGTGTCAGTTTTTTTACATCACAAAAACCTGGCATTTGAACAGGGGGGTGTAGACTTTTAAGATCCACTGTAAGACAATAAAAAATTCCAGGTTAAGAAGATACTCAATACTTGAAAAGTTTTTATGACATAATCTTCTACCTCTACTTAAGTCACTGAAATTATAAAGTAACAATACTTTTACTTGAGTATTGCTTCTGTTTACCCACCACTGCTACCACCCAATAAAACTGCAAGACCTGATTATCATGCAAAGACAGTGGACACATCGGACTGAACTCATGATTCATCCTGGAAAGGCAACACATTAAAAACGCCCCCAGTACGACATGACAAGGCAAAAGTAGCTGACGCAGCTAAAACCAGGCTGAGCCCACGGCCTGCAGGTTTCCATCCGCGGGGGCAGGCACATTCCCGGACACTCACCAGGCGTGAGGACCTCTTCCGTGCCGGTGTAGGAGGCGAACACCTGACCCATGAACTGCTCCTGCTGCTCCCTGTAGTTGTTCTGCAGGTAGTCCATCAGCATGACGTAGCCGGCCTGCTGCATGGTCATCACCTCGCAGAACATCTCCAGCTGCAACACAACGACGCGCACAGGTGAGGAAACGGTGCAGAACGAGGAAGCTCATGGTCCGAGAAGAACCAGAGGGTGAGCGACGAACCGAGCTCAGAGAGGAATTTCATCAAAATGTGAATATTATACAATGAAAATGAATAATGGCTGATTAATTTGTCACTGCAGCCAAAAAATAAAGCAATAAAAAAACAACTAAGTTAAAACAAAACCTTGAGATATTAATTAGCATTACATGTATGCATAAAAGGATCGGCACGTAAAGGACAAGAAACAAATAAAAGATAACAAAATTAATAAACTAGTAAAATAAAATCATAAATAAGTCAACAAAAGAGCAGCAAAATAATGTAAAAACAGTTAAATCACCCCATATGTCCTGTGCCAACCAGGCTCTAGGATTTGAATTTAGATTTATATTCAATTTAAAGCTATTATTTTAATACAAACAAGCAAGCAAAATTTATTTATACAGCACTTTTCAGAGAAAGAATCACAAAGTCCTTCACAGTAAAATAAGCACAAACGTTCAACAATGCAAACATAAAAACATAAAAACAAACTGCAGTAAAAATCCACAACTAACTAAAAGCCGCTTGAACCACAACGTCTTCAGCTGCTTTTTAAAAGACTCGGCACAGTTTAAGGCAAAGGCTCCACGATTTAGGAGCCGCTGCTTGAACAGCCCGGTCGCCCCGGTTTTAAAATGGGTTCGAGGTGCAACCGGAAGGTCGTGACCTGAGGATCCGAGACATCGTGTGGGGCAACAGAATTCCAGCAGGTCCGAGATGAAATGAATAAAATGAATCCGAAAACAAACTGGGAGCCAGTGAAGTGCTGCGAAAACCGGTGGCCTGGAGGCGCTGCAGTTCCTTTTGGTTCCGGCAAGTGAAAAGGCTGCTACAATAATCCAATCGAGAGGAAATAAACGCACAAATAATCGTTCAGCTTTTGACACCGTGGCCCTAAGTTTAGAAATGTTCCTCAGCTGAAAGAAAGTATTAAAGTTCTTTATGTTTGAAAAAGTGACTCTTTCAGGCAACACCTGGTCACAAAGGAAATATTCGCATTTTTCCCACTGATTCCACACAAGGCAGGTAAATGGAAAAAACGAATCAGACTGATTAATGTTCTTTTACAAAAAAAATCACCACCTGGATTTAACTTTTAAGAGCATTTCCACACACACAATGTGAAGGAACTTAAGGGGTTGGGACTGAACAGCTGTGTCGCCTCAAGAAAACCACTAATCAGTGAGGCTAATCAGAAAAAAAAGGCTCGAGACATCATTTCCACACATGGATTGGCCTCCACAGAGTCCAGACCTGAACCCCGTTGAGAATCTTTGGGATGTTTGTTTGTCTGAATGTACAGCACTTTGGTTCAGCTTTGTTGTTGTTGTAAAGTGCTATATAAATAAAGCTTGATTGATTGATTGATTGATGGATGTGCTGGAGAAGGTTTTGCACAGCGTCAGACTCTACCATCATCAGTGAAAAATTAATGCAACACTGGATGGAAATAAATCTTGTGACATTGCAGAAGCTTATCGAATGTGTGATGTCATCAAAGCTAAAGGCGTCCAACAAAATACTGGATTAGAGTGTGTGACCTTTTTTTTTTTTTTTGGCCAGGCTGTGTAACTGGAGAGACGTCCTGTGACCTGGAAACGAATGGATGTAAAGTCGCTTTAAATCGTGACGTGAACGTCCTCCGTGCTCAGGTGAGTCACGTTCCCTCAGATGAACTCGTCGTCTGGCTCACGTGGAGGCCGCACCGTCATAAAAACCATTTGCGGTTGTTAAAGTTGAAACTATTTTAATCTGTGAGCCTGAGTGAGGCTGGAATGTGGACCAGCCGAGACTCAGAATGGATCATCATCCGTCGCGCTGACCTTTTACGTACATGCAGAACATCCAGTTATTACCTGAGAAACACTGTAAAAGAAAATACACCTGACATGTAAGTGCAAAGGAAAAGATGCTTAATTGTTTTCCTTTCATGCAGCTTCATGCTTCACCTCCACTGAATCTCAAAAGCAAATTTTCTAATTTTTACAGTTTCTCATCCTGATTAAATGTGGTTTTGTGTGTTGAGAAAATCCTCCTCTTTCACAATGCACGAAGGAGGAAGGAAGGACGGAAGGGAAAAGGAAGGACGGGAGGAAGGAAGGAAGAAAAGCAGGTGGGAAAGAGGGAAAGAAAGAAGGAAGGAGGGGAAAAGGGAGGAAGGATAAAAGGAAGCAATGAAGGAAGGAAGGAAGGAGGGTGTCAAGTTTCATTTCATTCACTTATTTTGTTGCTTGTGTTCTTTGTTTTTGTTATTTTTTTCTTGATTATTTGACATATTGTACTCATTTTGTTGTTTACCTTTGCTCATCGTTTTCATTTTTGTTCACTTTCTGCAGGGTTTGTTTTTTTACTAACGTTGTTAATTATTGTGTTCATTTTTATTCTCTTAATTGTTTTAACAATCTTTACTTATGTTATTGATCATTTTGTTCATTTTTACTAACATTGTTCATTATGACAAAATCTACACCCCTGGGCCTTAGAGTCGCATTCAAATAAACAATATTAACATGCCTCTAAAATTAAATTCTAGCTGCGTCTACGTGTTTAAAAACATTCTTTGTGAGACGAGGGGGTCTGGAGTCTGGGGTCTTGTGGTCTGGAGTCTGAGGTCCTGTGGTCTGGAGGGTGGGGTCTTGTGGTCTGGAGTCTGGGGTCTTGTGGCCTGGAGTCTGGGGTCTTGTGGTCTGGGGTCTTGTGGTCTGGAGGGTGGGGGAGCTGTGACCTGGTCTAACTCATGCAAACAAAGCTGAGACGTTTAACCTGACGCTCGACCAATCACTGCCCGAAGTGTCTCTGAACGTCACGTGTGAAGTTTCCGCCCTTGTGGCGCCGGCGCCGTATGGAAAATGTTCCGTTTGAAACCTTTTGTGTTTTGGTGGGTATTTGCGTGTTTAATCGTGGGTTTCAGCTGAAGTAGCGTGACGGTCCTTTTGTGTGGTGTAATGACAGTCCTGAGGAGCCCGGGGGCATGTCGACATCCTGCCGTCTGCCTCGCCCTCGGCTGCTTCCCTCAGCTCTGGTATGATAATTCCTCCTTTCAGCTCCTCCAGTGCGTTTCCAAAAGGTTGTTCACGGCCATTTCCGCACCTGCGTCGCCTTGTCTTTTCGACGTCTGGCTGCGGAAGAAGCACGAAAACAAAATGCGGACGAGCCCAGTTTCACCTGTTCGTCAGAGATGGACGCTGTGTTCTTGAAGACGATCCACTCCACCGTCTCGCTGCACGGCGGCGTGGTCAGAGACCCGTTGTAGACGAAGTACTTCGCGGTGGAGTTCGGCATCAGGCCGCGCAGAGCGAAGGGAGAAACCTCGCTGCTTTTTCCTGGACAGAAAAACACACTTTTACGGGTTCTACACAGTGCACAGCAGAGGAAGGAGAATGGAGAAGAAGCCACGTACCGTATCTGCTCACGCTGTTGATACCGTCCACGATGGCTGCGTAGTTCAGGTTGTCTTCAGTGCTCGTCTGCAAAGAGATTACAGTTCAGTTGGGACATGTCAAAAGGCCTCGCATGCGTTTTCTTTTGGCGGTGACCCTGCTCAAGAGATGCTCCGGGATCATGTCTAAGATCTCAAAACCACCTCCAGCATAGAGTCCAGAGGAAATACGCTGTGGAGGTTTTTTTTTCCGTATGTTGTATTTATCACGTGTAATGCAGGACATGGCTGGGGAGGCGGAGGAGCGACGGTCGCGTGTGGGCACTGAATGTGGACGGCTAGACTTTAAAGCCGCAGCTGATGGCAGTGATCAGACAGGAAGTTGGGCACAGATAGATTTTAGAGGGGATTGGGGGGGGGGGGGTTTGTCCCCCTCGATATATGTAAAATGCCCAACCAGGTTCCAATCCAATTTGTGAAATGTGTTCGAGCTGCAAAAATAAAGAAACATCTCATGAACTAGAAAATGCTCAGTTTCTCTTCATGGTGAAAACCTGCCATTATTGCACCCAAAAATAATATGCTTAAATTTATTTGACCCTCATTGTTGGATTCTTTGACCATGTAAACCTACCATTAGCATTTGGAATCACATACATATCATTATTAGATTCACCAAAAATAATATTTCCATCGTGAAAGTTGCCTTCTGGATGTAGCTCCATAACTGTTGAAGATGGTACGTCAAACCCGCTGGCGCTGCCGTACTGAACCAACTGGGTTTCAGCTTTTTCTGTTTCCTTACAGTCGTGCATTTCATATCAGCCCCATATTTGAGCAATCTACATCACAAGATCCAAAACATCACTGGCATCTGGACCGAAAGTCGAAGCACGGTACTGTAGAAGGATATCGTCTTGGTTTAAAAAAAAAAAAAAAATCAAATCTTATAGGCATTTTCTGTAAAGGAACTGTAGCAACAAACAAAAAAAAAAAAAAGAATTTGGAGTTTTGAAAGCTGGAATGTTCCTTCTATCATTTCTGGATCATCCTGAAAGTTTCATCACAAAACATTCATTACTTTTTGAGTAATGTTGCAGCAAACGGAGGCAAAAACATATTCTAAAAAAAAAAAAAAATTCTCAAGTGTTGAGTAACTTTATAATATGGACTTTATTACAACTTAACAAACTGCCTCCAAACTTATATTTTTGTAATTTTTGTTTATTTCCATGGTTATTTGGATCTTTTTTTGGGGTGATTTTGTTCTTTTTTTTGTTGGTGATTATTTTGTTCATTTTTACTAATTTTGTGTCTTTTGTTTTTTTTTTGTGTTTGTTCACCTTTTTGATTATTTCAATCATTCTGCTCAATTTCTGGATTATGCAGTTCATTTTTGTCAATTTACCTGTTTATTTCCTTTTTGCATATTTTGTTCATTTCACATTTTTCTTAATTCTTTTTATCAGTGTTGATTTTCTTAACTCTTTTGTTAATGTCGCGCTCATTTTGTTGATTTTGTTGCCTTTTCTGATCATTTCTTTCCACATTTTCCTGCTTGGTTTATTCATTTTCATAATTTGCTTGATTATTTTGCTCAGTTTTTTTTGATGGGGTTAATCAGACTTCATCAGCAGTGATTTTCTTCCCTATTTTCAACTCTTACCCCATTTTTTCCCACATTGTTTGCCTATATAAGCTGCATCCGAGCCCCATTTCACCTACATTTGCATGAGAAACACCTACCTGTCGACATGGATTTATGAACATATGGCTATGGTTGCATGGCAGGTGTGTAACGTAACTGCAAAAAGGCATCAAGTGTCACATTTAACCATTTTTACGTAGAATTACTGAGACATAAATTGTCCTTACTACATTCATGTAATTATTTTACTGGAATATTTTGCCAGAGGAGAATCATTTATCAATTACCCGTATGGATTCTAGGCAATTCTTCACGATCCCTTGTAGTAATACATTATACCTGCATTTTTTTATTTTGTGTAAACAATTCAGGTCAAATCAAATTATACATACAAACACAGTGACAACGGACCCGTCTGTGAATAAACATAATCTCGTCTGTACAAACCATACACAGAAAGCATAATTTCCATACACCTCAGCGTGCAGCCATGTAGCTTGATGTCAAACTTTTCTTTTCACCTACTTGACAAACAATATACAGTAGAATAAATTTAGCGGGAGAAGGCATGTCTTCTGTTCGCGTTCATTAAATTCAGCCGGTGAACTTTTTGTCGGCACACCGGGACCATCAGAGAAACCCGGGTATGCGCCGCATTATGCAGTTGCTGCTGAGCTGATTTTAATGTGCATCATCATGACTGTTGCAGGGCAAAACAATTAGATGTGGAATGAATGTACTTAAAGTCTGACTGAGGTAAAATAGTCCCTGATAGAGGCTCTTCTTATTCATTTCACTGCTGCATTAATGTATATGTTGCATTTTACTGCTGTAAATATTTAGGACTGAGTTAGATATTTTAATCTACAGCAATGCATCATGTTTTATATTGTCATACAGTATATTTGTAGGCAAATTTAACAATAGGATATTAGATACATTCACAGCCTGTCAGACAAGGAAAAGGATGATAAATGTACTGAAACACCACTTTTACTATTAACCTCTTTCTGTGCTTTGTTTAGTAACATAACAGTAGTGAGTGGACAATTTTAGAGTCTGCTCAGAAATCTGACAGGAAGGGAAGAAATGGCAAATCCTCCGTCCAGTTTTGAAATTGATTATGACCTTGACCGTTTGCATTGAAGGTCACAGCATGCTTCAGTTAGCATAGTCAATAACCCGGGGATATATGACATTTTCAGACCCTATCAGTTTTCAAGGTCAAAGTCAGGGTCAATGTCATGTCAAAATTGTAGTTTTGGTACTATAGGTCAAAAAAGGCTGTGACCTAATCCGCATGCAAATTAGGTGGCAGTTGCCAAGGTAACCTTTCCTGCTACCCTGACTACTCAGTGCCAAGTTGGGTTAGTTTGGATCCAGGGAATTTGGAAATGCACAGCCAAATGTTTGGATGAACACATGGATGACCTTTATCAACTTTGACCCTGACCTTTTTTCTTGAAGGTCACAGTACACTTCAGCGTAGTCAGTAACCCAGGGGTGTGTGACATTTGTGACCTCACGAAATAGCTACAAATGTAGGTGAAGGTGCAACGATTTCAGACCCAACAGATCTTCAAAGACAAAGTCAAGGTCAAGGTCATTTCATGAGCAAGTGTTTGTCCCGGATGTCATGCTTTGGTACGAAGGGTCAAAAAATGTTAACATGCTTGTTAGGTGGTTGCCATAGTAACCCTCCCTCTACCATGACAACCCAGGTGCCGAGTTTGGACAGGACAGGGTTGTAGGCAGGGAACAATAATAATAATAATAATAATAATAATAATAGTAATAATAATCACAACAATGATGATAATAATAATAACTGACTTTGAAAATACCATCTGAAGGCTGACATTACAGAGCAAAAGAGAGGTGGAGATGATTAATGATCAAACCTTGAAATTACTTTAAAATGTCATACTGGTCCTTAGACTTAGAAACATCTAAATAGCCCAGTTATTTATTTTAATTAAAGTTTATTTAACCAGGAAACGCACATTGAGATTAAATTCTCTTTTCCAAGACCGTCCTGGCCAAGGCTGGCAGCGAGCGTGTACATGCCAAAAACAACTTTACATTCACAGCAATACACACAAAAGATATGAAATACCAAACATAAAATAGCAAGTATCAAATACATAAGTTTTTCAGTTAAAACATCTACATTCTGGTGTTTTAACCAAATATTTAAAATCAAATAATAAAACCACCTCCTTGAGTTCCAGGTTCTGTAAAAGGTCCCCGTCTTTCCTGCCCAGACCGGACCACCTGACTACAAAAAAATAAATCCGCCGGCTTTTTGGTTGTAGCTGATCTTCTCCCGCCTGGCTCGCCACCAAAAACACACACAGCCTGCAGCCCGACATCACACAGCTGGAGTGTTGTTCCAGCGTGGCCTCCGCCGGGTCGAACAACACGTCCGGAGGCAACGTGACTACACGCCGCGGTGCGCAGCAGAACAAATGAAGGACGCATCTGTACGAAGCCTGGCAGCGGAGATGAAAACACCGACCGGGGCTCGGTAACGGTACCAGGCTGCATGTTTAGAACCGAACATGCTGAATATCCTCGTCTGGTTTGGCAAAAAAAAGAAACGTCCCCACGGATACGTAGGTCAGTGTGGTCACCACATGTCATGTGACTCATCACCTCTTGGAGATTGTGGACCACATGGCATACAGAGGTGCAAACCAGGGTCCCAGGCCAACAGGGGTCCCAGAGGGTCGAGGGGTGACGAACCCTTAAAGACCCCGTCCGTTACACTCACTTTTAAGGAGTCGTCGTGCAGGCTCCAGCACAAAACATGAAGCATTTGTACAGAGCAGGGGTGTGCAACCTGCGGCTCCAGGGCCATATGTGGCTCTTTAGCGCCTCCCTTGTGGCTCCTGTGGATTTGTCCAGTAATAGAAGTCACATATTATAATAAATCAAAAATGAGCACTAAGTCAACAGAAAAAAGAAAAAAAAAAAGAACAACAAATAATCTACCAAAGGGACAAAAATTAAGAAAATGGACATGATTAAACAATTTACTTAATTGAATGATCAAAAATGAATAAAAACTAAGAAAATTAACAAAAATAAGAAACTTATGAACTAAAAAAAAAAAAATCATAAATCCTACGAGGTTAAGATAACCTGAGCAAAATAACAAGGGAAATGCTTAAAAAACTCACAGAAATGACAAAAATAATAAATAACTTGAATGGAAATGGATAAATTATTCAGCAAAAGGAATAAAACAAGCAGCAAAATAGTAAAAAAAAATTACAAAAGTAAACAGGAGCGACACAGTAAGAAGGTCGTGCCTGGGCTCAACCCCGACGTCCAACGACTCCCAAAGACACTTCACGTTGAAACCATTATTCATTCACACGCTGGTGGCAGCGGCAGCAGCAGCGACTACGACGGAGTGGGGTTCGAACCCCCAACCCCTGCTTACTGCACGACCTGCTCTGCCTCCTGAGTCTGAAATAAAGTCCTTTATGTGTCTCGATGGCTTGTATTTATCAAAAAGCCTGAATTAGCTAAGCTACAAATGCATTTAAGTAATTTTGACTGGTGTGCTTATGTGGGATCTTTTTCATACATTTCTGTGCAATATTCACGTCCAGTTTTATTACTAATGTGCATTACGCTTAATTTATACTTACGATATATGCTGGTATTGTATGAGTGAGGTGTTTGGGTGTGTGAATATGAGAAGTATGTAAAAACTCATTTTAAGAGCTTCATTTTATTTTTGTAATCATTGTTACAATGACAATAAATGAATCTATCTCTCCATCTATCATATAGCAACATATGGAAACTAGAGTTTCACAGCAGCAAAGGCAGACCCACACCTATTCTAACTGGTCTTGAAATTTGGGGTCCTCATCTCTTATAATAAATCCGCATTTTTCGCACTATAAGGCGCACCCTCAAAAAAATGATCCATTTTTGTTTTTTTCCGTACAGAAGGTGCACCTTCGATTTTTGAGAAAATTAAAGGATTTTAAGTGTGCCTTATAGTCCGAAAAATACGGTACTGCATAGAAATGGGAATTATAGTAGATGGTAATCTAAATGAACAATGGAGAAAATATAAACAATGGACTACATAATCATCTGCTTATAGGGCTTGATTTGACCTGGAGGAACGTGATCACTACAGTATATGAAGTTTCCACAGGATGCACGATGTAGCTGCTGCACAGAGAAGCTACGTATCTGCGTTTAAATACCCACAGTGAGAGACGAGCCTGTGAACTGATCCGTCTCATCAGGGATCTCATCAGGGATCTCATCAGGGATCTTATCAGGGTGGTTTGTAAAAGGTGAAGACCGACCGACAGACGCACCTCGAACAACACAGCGAGCGCTGTGATTCTGCCTCCTGCCTTTATGGTTTCATCCAAAGAGTCAAAGCGGAGCGGATCGTAACAGTAAATCTGCATCTAGAGGAGAAAAAAAAAAAAACAGTAACATGTGACAAAGATATACTGTACTATTTTTTATAATGGGGTTTGTGTAATAATACATGAAACTGAAAGCGATGCAACATCAGTTTGCAAACCACCTCTAAGGGGTATTTGACTCCATCCAGACTGTGTTCGGAGCCGTCTGAGGAGGCGTTGCACCGACCCCAGTGGAAGGTGATGCGCCCCACCTTAAAGCTCGACCTGAGGCCGCCGCCGCTGACGTAAAACTCCCCGTCCACATCCACAGCCACTGATGACAAAAACACACATTACATTCAAATATACAGTACAAGCCATAGACTGTTTATATAACTGGACAAAGTGGCCGTGACGTCATCTATTAGTTCATGAAGGGTCGTTTTGAGGTCAATCAGGTCGTCACTTCCTGGACGACATATTGGAGCCAAAAACAGGAT
>JAQQAE010019024.1:0-11038 GCA_029823295.1 Pseudamia nigra | reverse complement strand
TGTCCTCCTTCACCACATCCATAAATCTCCTCTTTGGTCTTCCTCTAGACCTTCTGCCTGGCAGTTCCAACCTCAGTTTATGTGCAAATATTGTCACAAAAGAAATGGTATTTAGTCATGAAAAACATGTGGTGTTGCGATGTAGCCCTTCGATACATAACTGTTTTTATGTTTATGTTTAACAACATAACTCAAAACTTTATGTACAGCTTTTGATTAAAAAAAATGTTCAGAATATGTTAGAAACAGGACAAGGAACAATTGGTTTGATTTTGGAGGTGATTTAGATTAGTTTCAGGAAGTTTCAAAAGGATTCTTCACCATTGTGTTATGAGGCCATTTTCAACATTTTTTTTCATGTAACAACAAAAATAATATCCTGACAAATTGGCAAAAAATACAAAACAGTGATACACCAAGGTAGGTAGCACTTGAGTACATTTGCTCCTTTACATGTACTTGAGTAGTTTTTCTGCTAATATGTACTGTACTTCAGAGAGTAACTATTTTGCAGAATACTTTTTACTTTTACTCAGTCATATTTTGCTCCACCTCAATGAGCAGGAGTGAAAAAGGTTGAAATTAAAAAACAAAACAAAAAGAGAAACGGGCAAAATAATCGAGGAAATTATCCAAATGAATAAACTATGCAAAAAAATGAGCACAAGAATAATCACAAAAAGCAACAAAATGACAAAAAAATTAACAAAATGAACTAAAAGCACAAAAACGAACAATGTAGCCAAGAAATGAAACAAAAAGTCAACAAAATATGCAACAATATGAGTAAAAACAAATCAAATGTACCAAAAAATCAACAAAACATAATCAGAAGACAAACTAATGAGCAGAATTTGTAAAAAAAAAAAAAAAAAAAAAAATAACAAATTAAGGAAAGACTTAAAAAGTAAAGTAAAAAAACTAACAGAATCACCAAAAAAGGATCAAAATAATCATGGGAATAAACAAATATGACCAAAATATCCATTTGAAGGCAAATTATGAGGTTGTAATAAATTCCATTCTATGATGTTACTGACGACTTGAGTAGTTGTTTTTAATGAGATACTTTTTTATTCTAACTCAAGCACTGGTTTTTACTTCTTTACTTGAGTTGACAGATTCCTGATCATAGTTTCTATTGCCACATAGTTGGGTCTGGATCCTGGTGATGCACAAGGCTTCCAGTAGGGGGCGCTGAGAGGTCCACACCACAGCTGCTTTCTGCAGTACTTATTTATATCGCTGACTTAATAACTGTTTTGTGCACTGTATGTTTTCCGCCACATTGTCATATTTGTGCCGATCTCATCTCACGTGCTCCTCCGGGGCCCAAAAATTGAAATGATGAACTTTCTAATGTGTGCCCCCCCCCCCCCCCTACTGAAATGTGATCCTTCACTGATGGCAGCATCATCACATCCAGTAAATTAGTCATGGTTTGTTAAAGACTCGTGAGCCCGTTTGCTCGGTTTTGGTGGGTTAATGACATCGTCACATTACGCTGGATTTGGAGGCAGGATGTTCATCGGCACAGGTTCACAGGTTAGTGAGGCCACGTGTCGCTTTTAATCCATGAATCAAACCACTTTAAGCTCCTACACCAGACTGAAAAAGAACATTCTGCCACTTCACCCCACATTTGTTTTCAATCTTCTGTCAACACTTGACATAAAGGTGAATTCTCTTTAGAATTTTCAAACCCACATCCATGAATGCTTTAAAGGTATCGCTGATGAAATGAAAGACAAACAGTTTAGTCATCTCCCTCTGTTGATCAGACTATGTCGACGTCTCAACGCTTCACTCTTATCTACTGCTGTTTTGATTTTGTAAGCAAACACCAAAATGCTGCTACTCAATCTGACTCCAAATACTTTTGGAAAGAGACCCGTCTAGTTGTTTATTTATGCGTAATGTCTGCATGAAGCTATGCAGCTCAAACGGACTGTGCAAATTGACATTACTGACTAGAACGACACTCAACAGAGATGCAGGCCCACGCCAACGCCACTTGTACTCAAATCTGGTGGGAGTAAAGTTGCTGCATGCCGTAACCGATTTTGAAATTTTATGACCCTGTGAGCTGAACCTTTGACCTTTTGTCAAAGACTTTTTGTCTGCCAGGTTCAGTGACTGTGCGTTCATTTGTTTTCAAAATAGAGCATGGATGGCTGGATGGACAGACAGATGGCACTGACCCTACCCACGCCTCCACTCCATCGCTATGGGTAATACTCTGTGTATTTTTCATGCAAAGACAACTTAAAATGACACTACAACTATAATTTGCAGAAAGCTAATCATGTAAATCTCTAAGATCCATCACCGTGTAGTAATATTTTTACATCACCTGGGCCTGGTCACATACACTGTCTTACGACACTGCTGAAATCAATGGACCTTAACGGGCATCACATGAGTCCCTGAGTATAAAATGAGTAAATAAACCAGTGCTTAAAAAGTCATAGTGACTCACCTCCATTTCCAGCTTCCTGGGATGCAATGACGAATCCAAAGCCTTCACCTGGTCGCCTCCTCAGCTCCACCTCCGTGGTTTTCACTAATCCACCTCCTCTTCCATCTTTGGAGATTGCTCCTCCACCTCTGACCTGGGGAGGTCCACCAGCGCTCTCCTCCACACCCAGTAAATCACGTGGCTCTAAGGTCAGTGTCACAGGCACCGAGTCCAGGAAGCTGGTACTCTGGATGAGGGTCGAGACCGGAGGTCCATTTGGAGTCTGAGCTGGAGAGGTTCCTGAAAGGAGAAAAAAACACAAGAAGCTTGTTAAAGTGAAGGTGCTAAAGACCTTTTTCACAGCCAACATTTTGACTTTTAACGTTTTTGAGGAAAAACATAGGTGAACTTAATAACATTAACAAGGGATCAGTTCCATTTCAGTGTCCTAGAAAGCCATGCCAAGGGGCCAAATGACCCAAAACCCTAAGAGTGATGCACCACAATGGGATGCAGTCATAGGCTGTGTTCGAAACGACCTACTGCATCCTACTGGCATACTGAATTTGACCAAACTTAGCCAGTGGAATCCTAAAAAGTCTGCAGAATGTCAAAGATACAGTGCCTGTACATATATAGACCCGACAAATCCATCACACAACGTAATGCTGTCAGCCTCTTTTCTTCCATCAAGGCACAGTTAGCATAACTAGCTGTAATATGGCTACCTGATGTGGAATTGTAGACAAAATTTCACCATTTAAACACAACAAATATTGATAAACCACTGAGGAAATGTAGACAAAATCAGCTGTGTATGACGGGGTAGTAAAGCCTCTTTTGTATTTATGTATGCAGCATATAGCCTTTTAGAATAGCCTTAGTAAAATAAAGTAATCACACCTGTGCTTTTTCCACCATAATGAGTTGTCTGCCAAGAAAAATGTCTATTGTACTTCATGTAAGAGGATAATCCAGCAGTTACCTTGGTGGATCCCTGGGGTTAGTAGAGCTCCTTCATGTGGACTCTCGAGGGCCAAACCGGCCTGGCTGAGTGGGGGGACGCCCCCTACCAAGGCACCCGTGGATGGGGAAGGCAAGTCGGCTGAAGAAGGGGGGTGAGAAGAAGAGGTGGCCAGGCCGTGAGGGGAGGGGAGGGGCTTGTATAGGTTTGGGGTGACGACTGGGGAAGAGACAAGCCCTGGAAGAGGAAGGACAGAAAAATGAGAGCGTAAAAGTGTTACTGAGTTTACTTACATAAATTTGAGCTTTGTGGTTCAGTAGTACCTGCTCTGTAGACCAGTAATACCACCTCTCCCTGTTTGGTGTGTTCCTGCAGGACTCTCTGGACCTGAAAGACATCAATCATTGACATTTTAATTGTCTTTTGATTAAAGCCAATGCAGTATTACTTGAAGCCATATTTAGAATAGTTTTCATTCTGCCACGATGGTTAAAGCTTGAATCAAATATTGCATGGTGTTTGTCAAATAACATCTGAAAGGATCCACGGGTACCAAGAAGAACTTATGAAAACCTCAGCTTCATGTTTTTCTACAAGTCTTAACTATGTTGAAGAGTCACCTACTGTACTTTGACTCCTCTGCAGACTATTTGCCACTTTCTCTGTCGCTAGTGCAACAATACAAAGTCTCAAAGCTCCACACTGGTTCACACATAATTTCTTCTGATTCATCTAATAGGGTCTGAAACCCTGTCTGATCCTGGATCATTTCTGTACCTCGATGAAGAAAAAAAATCCAACAATGCTCACTATGTTGGTTTCTGTTCAGTATCAGTACATGAAAATATGCCCCATAATGCACATCTGTTGTAGATTTACGGCAAAAGATGCATATTATGTTGTTACATGTTATCTTACTTCTGAAGTTGCTACCAAAGCTCTTAAATAAACATCTAAATAAAGGGAACTCTCCCTTGCGTTGTTCTCAGTTTGGTTTTCATATGCCTAAATCACTCCACCCAGTCCGTATATTGTTTAAGTTTGGAAAAACTTAAATGTCTCTTGGACATGCCTGCATTGCACTGTGAATTCCTGGACAAAAATTTATGATGTTTTTAGATCCAAAGAAGATATTTGATACGCTCATTCATTTTGTTCTCTTGTCTAAGCTAACACACTTTTTTAAAGCAGAAGACATCCTATGGATGAAGTCATATCAATCCAGTAGGAAACAGTATTGATAATATCACATCTTTTCATCTACATGTTCCCACAGGAGTTCTGCAAGGGTCAATCCTTGGTTCCTTGTTGTTTTCACTGTACATTCATGATCTTCTTGCCATAATATTAATTTTCAAATAGATGCAGATGAAGCAGTTATTTTTCAAGTGTTAAGGACATCAGCAATGAATGCTTGGCTGTGGCTCATGACCTGGAAGGTCACTGGTTTGATCCCTGACTGCTCATGTCCACAGGCTGAAGTGCCCTTGAGCAAGACGCTGAGGTCTCAATGGTGTGTGAATGTGTATGTGCTTGTGTGAATGAACGCAAACAGTGTAACATGCTTTGAGTGGCAAAAAATGTCTTACATGATGTTTCAAAAACAACCAGCAAATGTAAAACACTGATGTTTTTCTGAGAGAAGAGGAACTTGATACGGTGTCAAAATTCAACTACATCTGTGTGATATTTGGCTCATCATTATGCTTTAAAGGCCACGTGAACACTGTTGCAAATATAAATTTAACTTGCAAATAATTTTTGCTAGAATAATAGTATGATTTTGTTTCACCAGCTGGTCTGTAGAGTGAAAATTCACTTAAAAGAGTAGAATTGCTTTTCAGTAAATCTATAAAAGTTCTTTAATTTCACCATACTATGTAAGTGCTGAGTGCGAACACAGGACTGGTAGAGGCCTGAGGCCCTGTGAGGCACCACACACACATACATCAGGTGGATAAAGTGCACCGGCTTTAAAAGGGAGTAAATACTTGGAGCGTCTGCCAGAATAACGGAATCTCCTGCGAGGTGAACTAAATATGTCATCACTTTCACCCTGTTCAATAATGTGTATTTATTGTATTTTTCACTTCAGTTAAAACATTGAAGGTGAAGAAGTATTTTTCACTAGATTTTCCACTTTTAAAGCCTTTATGAAATAACAATGTTCAAATATGATAAGAACGCCTGTAGCACAGTGTCCATTGTAGACAGATAATAATAATAATACTAATACCTGCTGCTGCCATAGTGGAAGCATCACAGCTGTCTTTTCCTATGTTCCTATGACTTCACATTCTCCATGATCTCATGATATTTCTGTCAGGGTCAAATTAAAGTGATAAGTGAATTACAGATTTGACTGCGATGGTACACTCGTTAGGGAGACATGAGTGGGACAGGCTGATGATTAGAGCTGAATTTCCTTAACTGTCAAGCAAATTTTCATAAAGTCACACAGAGGGAAAAAATGTGGATTGTGTGTGAAACGGATGCTAAATTTGGCTCTGACCTGGGAGAAACTGAGGCTCTGTACGTCGGCTCCGTTGATCTTCATTATTGCGTCCCCTGGTTGAAGCGAGGGGCACATCCGCCGATCCCAAACCCGTCTTACAACGGCCAGCTGCCCAGTTTGCCCCCCTGCTGTGACGCTAAACCCCAACCCTCCGCTGTCACTGCGCCCAAGGGCCACTGGCACCAGTTCCCCCCCAGGGGCAGCTCCCGGTGACCCTGCACCGAGCGGGAGCGCCAGTCCTCTGGAGGAGGAGGGCACTTGGTGATTGGCAGGACATCCATTAAAACCGCAGGGTGGGATGTCCCTTGGTGGGGTAAGGGCCAGGGAGGTCTGGGGCACTGGCGGGCGCTGAACAGGAGCACCAGGGGGAGAGGAAGAGGTGGAGGGGTTGTTAGTGGTGGTAGGGCTGGTGGAGTTCTGATGGGGGCCGGTCTCGGGCTGAGAAAGAGGCAGTTTGGACAAAGTGTGGGAGGACGAGGATGTGATGGGGAGTGTGGAGGAGGAGATGGGGAGCGTGGATGTCGACAGATCGCTCTCTGAAGACTTTGAGCTCTGGTGGTGGAGGAGGGAGGTGGAGGACAGTGCGGGGAGAGTGCTGCTGTTGTAGCGATTCAGCGATGACCTGACAAGAAGAAGAAGGGTAGAGAGTTTATGGCAGACCTCTGAAATAGTCATTAAACAAAAATAACTCACGGTGAGAGCATTTCAAACATTGGGGCCCGGGAATCCCATGTCTCAAATCCCATATCTGCAAAATAATTTAGTAGGCCAGTTGTGCTGTAAACACATATCTGCATTTGCACCAATGAAGCACACACACTCCATCCATTACTCATCCCAGTGCATGGTGAAGGTTACTGTACATGTGACTGTAACACATTACTCTTCACTAAGAGGGCAGTGAATGGTTCCTGATGCTCCTTCACTTGACCTAAAAGTTAAGCTCCATTTTTTCATCCTTCGCTAGTACACAGTGTTCTTTAACACTTGTGACATCTCATCTGTACCAGTCATTCACAGAAGAAGCCATAAGTTCAGAATTTAAAAGTTGAAGAACATCTCAGACTGACCTTCGTGTTCCAGCATTGGACAGGCCACCGTCAGAGTCACTGTGATGGCTGGTTGTTCTCTCTGGAAGCGGGGGCGGACCCAGTGGTGGGTCGGATGATGTGGGGGTAGGAGGGCCTGCCAGGCCATTTGTCATTGGCTGCGTGGCATAGGAGGGTTGGGTTTGAGCGAGACCTGAATGAATAAAAATGGTAAGTTTAAAACCAGAACATCTTGTGTGTGCAAAACCAGTTTGTCTGACATCTTGACAAATACACAACGTGGAGTTCTTCAGGGTTCAGTATTGGATCCTGTATTTTTTAGTCTCCACTTCTCACATCCCTTTGACAGCCCAAGGTGGTGGTTATTAACAGATGACAAACTACTATGACAGATGATTTACTTTTCAAATTAGCATACAACTATGCCAATACAGGACAGGAGAAAGTATTAAATTAAAAGGAAATTTTTGTTAAAAACTCTGCAAGCTGATACAAACAGAAAATGAAATCTTCATTCATAAACTCAATCTGTTTATCTCACGTCTAAAGTTCTGTGAGTTTTATCGTGCAATGATTTTCTGAAAATGAGATGATTGGTAATCCCGACCTGCCATGCTGCCATTGGCATCCACTGTACGGCTGTAAGTGAGGTGGGTCAGGCCGCGAGTCACGTTAGATGGGGTGGGGGTCTCGCTGGGAGTCTGTGGCTAGTTGCAAGGGTTACAACATTAGTTTTCCATACAGGGTCACATAATGTTTGACAATGAAGATGAAATCTGGCGTCCGTCAACAGTAAATGAAAGAATGTACCGTTTCCAGAGTCTGTTTGGGACACCCGTCAGGGTTGTAAAGCATCGGGTATCCCCTCCTCAGCACCACGTCCACACTCTGACCCATCGGGACTGACTTCAGCATCTCCACCACCTCTTTATGAGAGCGACCCAACACACAGTTGTCATTGATATACACCAGGATGTCAGCTGCGGGACAGACAGGAAACACAGTCAATCTACATCTACCAGCCGACCATCCATCCTCAACCACTTATCTGGTCAGCAGCCTAAGTAAGTTACCCAGCCTGGTCCTCCATCTCCTCCCAGGGAAACCCGAGCTGTTCCCGAGCTAGTCGAGACACAGTTCCTCCAGTGTGTCCAGAGTCTGCCTCGGGACCTCTTCATGGAAGGACATGCCCAAAACACCTATCCAGCCTCCTTCAAGGAGTCTAGGAGGCATCTGGATCAGATACTCTGACCACCCCAGCTGGCTGCTCTCAATGTGGAGAAACAGCAGTACTTCTCTGAGGCCCGATGAACTATTCACCTTATCTCTAAGGAAGAGCCCAGCCAACCTGTTTAGGAAATTCATTTCCAGTTTTATTCTATTGGTCATGCTTCAGGAGTTAGGACCAAAGGTGAGGTTAGGAAAGTCGATGGGCCAGTAAATTAGGTCATGTAGATGTAAACTTTGTGTGTGTAGTGAATGGGTTATGAACGAGCTTCCACATTGTTAAACACAGGTTGTGGTCATTGCAGACTGATATCACATCTATGATAAAAAGATGCACAATATCACAACAGTTTAAAGTCGAATGTGATCCTTTGTCTGTGCAGGCTGTAACGTGAGCCCTAAAGTGCTTATCTGTCTTTCCAGGTTGGTTTTCACAGTCTACATTTTTCTGGTGGTTTTTAGATTTGACTTTACACATGCATATACTTTTTGTAGTTTTCAACTGTCTTCTTTCACGTATTTCTTCAGTGTGCTGTCGGTGCTCAGGTGTTTTCTGTTGCCTTTTAAAGCTCTCTGGTCTTTTTCCCAGGAGATTTTAACTGTGGGGGTGTGTGTGTGTGTGTATGTGTGTGTGTGTGTGTGTGTGTGTGTGTGTGGGTGTGTGTGTGTGTGTGTGTGTGGGTGTGTGAGACATTCCTGACTATTTATCCTTGATGCATGTGAGCAGGTTTCACAGTGTGGGAGAGAAAGGAGGCAGTGTGTGTCGGAAAGATTAAAGAGAGGCACAGGGTGAGTGTGTGCGCGTGTGTGTGCGTGTGTGTGGGGATTAGCTGTAAATCATATGATTGTGTACCCGAGCAAAATAAAGACCTGAAAACCAAACAGCAAGATAATCCAGCAGAAAGAAACCACATATTTAAACCTTGTGCTGTTTCATAACTACAGTAAATCCATCAGTGTCTCAGTCTGTGGAACAATCACAGAACACAGAATATGTCCAAAACTGTTGAACCTCACCTTTGGCCACCATTTGCATATTTACTGTGCAAGTTTATTATATGATCTGTTTCCATAAGTGTAAGTTAACAGAGGTTTGAATGTTGAAGTTAAGGTTAGTAGTTTGGAAACAGTTTCTCCTACAAAATTGTTCCGTTCAGACAAGTAAAGTAAAGATGGACAAACAGCTTGTTATCAGATTTTACTCCATACCACAAATATCAGTACATAATAACAGGTGTATAGTACTTGTATTATTACTGCAAATTAACCTGCTGATTATTTTTATTTCGATTAATCAAGGAATTGTGTGCATGTTTGCATGTCGGACAATTGTGGGAAAGTTTTTCTTTTGTTTAAGATTTGTTTTTGGGTTTTTAGCCTTTATTTAGTAGAAAGTGACAGGAAAGATGAGAGAAGACTGTGGGGAGTGACATGTGGCAAAGGGCCGCAGGCTGGATTTGAACCCAGGCTTCTGCCGTTAGGCCTGGGCAGTGTGGTGTCCACAACCGGGTGATCCACACGGGCCCCCCAGGAAAGATACCGCTTCGTTTCATCACAAAATGCACATTAATTTCACTGTCCCTGTTAACTTATTAATCTGATATTTGTTTCAGTTCCAATTAGGTGTGCAGGTCTGTTCTTTTGACATGAAGAACATTTCTCAGATATGGGGTCCTATCTTCCGCCCTGTGCATTGTTGCACAGCAGAAAGTGGGTGGCGTATTCTTTTTTTTGCCCTCCTCCCGCCATGCACCCACCCCTCACAGATAGCAACACGCGACGCGCTGCGCTGATGAGGGTGTGTTGGTATTAAAGTCACACAGGCAGCTGGCACATTACTATCTTCCACACAAAAACAGTGACCGACAAAAACCTGGTGTTTGACGTAAATAACAGACCGATGACTGACATCTCAGTGGTGTAGCATGCACAGCGCCGTGAAGACAACTGACCACGTGGAAGTGTACCTACATACTGCAACAATTATATATGTTTGTATGATGGATACATGCAATGCGCATTATCCCTTAAAACAACATGGTGTGTGTATTTCTGCATATTTAAAAAATAAATATTAAAAATAATTATAATGAGAAAGAAAGAAAAAACAAAGCCTGTCTCAATATATTCAATGTGAGCTTTTGACCAGTCCAAACTCTGTTTTTTAGGCGTTCTCCCAATGCCAACCCATGCTGTGTGTTTCACTCTTAGAATGTGAATTTGAGTAATGTAAGTGCAACCGAACACTCTTCCCTAGCCCTGGCACGCACACACAACATGGACCTGATGTATATACCTGTTCTCCTGCTGCCTCTGCATGTGGGCACCTTGACCAAACTGAAAAGCACTGCCTTGTATAATGGAGAAATCCAGTACAAGTCTGTATGTGACGTCAGACGACAAACACACAGGCAGCTAAATGCGACACTGTGACGTGATCCAGTCCGTTACGAACTGAGCTGGTCCGTGCACACAGGTTGCATGAAATACAGACATAATATTCAACACCTGAAGTTATGTCATTAAAAACATGTGTCTCTGAGTCGCTCAGGTATTTGACGCTGCATTTACTTACGGTATATTTTTTTCTTAATTCGTAGTCAAATGACGAACCTCTGATTGGTTTGTTGTATATTCACTCCCTAAAACTCAAACACTCCCACTGATAATTAAGCAGATAAACTCCACCTGAGTAGATGATGCACCAGGCGCATGGCGTGTTGTCAACCTGACAAGATAAAGAACCCAACCTGGGGGGGGGGGGGGGGGGGGGGGGGGGGGGGGGGGGGGGGGGGGGGGGGGGGGGGGGGGGGGGGGGGGGGGGG
>JAQQAE010019023.1:0-11038 GCA_029823295.1 Pseudamia nigra | reverse complement strand
TACATACTTTATATGGGAGTTTGTCGTGGGTCCAGAACGGATTAATTGGTTTTACATGTATTTTTTATGGAAAAAGTCGCATCGGATAACATCTGATTTGGATACAGGCAGTGACACCGGAACGGATTATCGTCGTTATCCGAGGCACCACTGTAATTGATTAGTAATGGAGAAAGAGTAAAAATAAACAAAGCAATCAAGAAAATTACTAAAAATAAAATCAATAATCAACAAAATGAACAAAATAATAAACAATGTGGACAAGAAAGCATAAAATTATGAAAAAAGGAACACAGAATCAAACAAGTAATCTGCAAAAAATGAGCAAAAGAGAACAAAATTATCTATAAACTGGACAAAAATGAGCAAAATAATCAAGGAAATCAACAAAACATGTAAAAAAAAAACAACAAAATGAACGATTATGAACAGAATGACCAAAAAAGAATAAAATTAATGACAAAATAAACAAAAATGAACACAGAATCAAACAAATCATCTACAAACTGAGCAAAAAGGAATAAAACTATTAATAAACTGAGGAAAAATCTGCCAAATAATCAAGGAAATCAATAAAATGTAAAAAACAACAAAATGACGAACAAAAAAGAATAAAATAATTACCAAATTGGTGTAATATGTAAAGGGTTGGACTATTTTTATTTATTTATGTATTTTTGTGTGTGTGTGTCTCTTTCTCTCTATCGAAACATGCCTCTTTAGACATAAAGGCTGCTGATCTGAACTGTTTTATTTGGGGGACAAAGCACATTTTACCACCACTGGGGGACCGGTCCACCCCTCCAACACCCCCGCCCACTTATGCATCAGCGGCAGAAGCGGTGTGTCACTTTCTCAGCACACGTCTGCCCAATATTCCCGGTCGTCTGTTTGCCGTGTTTTAATAATGCTTCACTTGCTCCCTGCACAAAAATAAGTTTTTTCCAGCACAGGGATCACTTCATAACGTCCCAGAGCCGTATTAATGTGTCTGTAAGGAGGAAAGATTAGTTAATTTCCGTCCGTTGAGTCCACGCTGGTTTAGACAAGACATGTAGCCCATCATACCACGAGTGTCGGTGTAATGGGTCCCAGGAAATAAAGGCCCACATGTACAGTATGTTTAGAGAGACGAGGGTCTACAGTGTAATCCTGACTCTGTCCAGGAAGTACTGTTCACAGGCTGAGCTGATGGGGGAGTCCTGGTGAGCAAGAAAATGAGTAAAAACGAACCAAGAGATCAAGAGGATGCGTAAAAATGAATGAAATAATCAGGAAAATGTGTAAAAATGGACAAAGTAATCAAGAAAATGAGTAAAAATCATCAAGCTCATCGAGAAAATGCATGAAAATGATCATAAATAATAAAGAAAATGCATAAAAATGATCAAAAACAATTGAGCAAATGAGTAAAAATGAACAAAAGAATCAAGATGTGTAAAGATGAACAAACTAATCAAGAAAATGAGTAAAAATTTTCAAAACAATCTAGGTAGTTAATAATAAGTTGGGAATTTTTTTTTTTAATTGAGCATAAGTGAACCAAATAATGAAGAAAATGAACAAAGGAATTGAGAACATAAAATTAAAAAAACAAAATAATCAAGAAAATAAATAAAAATGAACAAAATAATCAGGGGAAAAAATAAAAATGCACAAAACAATCTAGAAACGTAATAAAAATACACGAAATAATCGAGAAAATGTGTAAAAATGAGCAAAATCATGAAAATGAATACAATTTGGAAAAAAAAAAATTTATTGACATAAGTGAACCAGATAATTCATGACTATGAACGAAGTATTTGAGAAAATGACTAAAAACAAACAAAATAATTAACAAAAAGTGTAAAATTAAACAAAAACGAAGAACAAAATGAACAAGTAAACAATAATGAAGAAAAGTGAGCAAAGTGTGCAACAAAATGAGGCCATGACTTGATATTTATTTGAATGTATAATAACAAAATAAACAAAACGAACAATAGAATCCACAAAATGAATAATATAACTTTACATGAACAAGAAATAAACATTAATAAGCTTTTTTTTTTTTTTAAGAAAAGGGAAAAAACAAGTAACAACATAAATGACAGTGAGGTACAAAATAGGACTAAGAATTCATATTAATCTTGTTTTGTGTGTGGGGCCAAAAATTCATAATAAACTGACATTATATTGAGGTTTTATATTGTGTGCTAAATGAATCTACATGTAATAACATTTTAATGCATTTTACACTTGAAAGGTTAGATAATAACATGTATAAGAACAAAGTTTTAACTCATTTGAAACATATTTGCTTCCCGTTTTTCCATCCCGTATTCATGCATCCTGAGAACTACCTGTAGAGCCTGGTTTGCATCTGTCAGTGACGGCAGATCTGAAACAACATACGCACCTTTCTCTTTCCATCCTCACCTTGCTTTTCCCTTCCCTCTTCCAGAACTCCATTCGACACAACCTGTCGCTCCACAGCCGCTTCGTTCGCGTCCAGAACGAGGGCACGGGGAAAAGCTCCTGGTGGATGTTGAACCCAGAAGGGGGGAAAAGTGGCAAGTCTCCACGACGCCGGGCGGCCTCCATGGACAACAACAGCAAGTTCACCAAGAGCAGAGGGAGAGCGGCGAAAAAAAAGGTAAACAAGGAAATAATCTGACTTTTGTGTGATATTTTCAGCCGAGGTTGGTTTGTTTGTTTGTTTGTTTTTTCACTGTCTACAATCTGCTATTCAACCAGGGATACAAAAAACGTGATGCTCTTCTATTCTCCTGTAACAGTTGAGGACGATAATTAGGTTTGTGTTCAGTTTGTCGCATGTGCGTAATCATTAATGTGCTTCAGACAATCAGTTGTCTTGTGCAGATGATAAATGGGTACAGAGTCAGTGGCCCTATTAGTGCAACTACAACTACTGTACAAATCCATATTGTGGCAAGAAACACAAAGACCTTGCGTTATTACTTGAAGAGATGGTCACTCAATCAGAACAATCTCATGAACTTTAAATGTGACCCTTGACTGGTACTGACTGGCATCTCAGTTCAGGAAGAAACACAAATTCCTGCTTCGTACCTATTAAGGGGTGTTTCTTCTTCTGTTAGTGTCCAAAAACTTTTCTGATCTTACTTGACAGCAACTTAAAGATCAATGTGTTCTTGTTCATGTTTGGTCATTTTTTTCCATTCAACTAAGAAATTATTTTGTGAAATTCTCTTACAATCCTGATTTGAGTATTTGGTAAAAAAAATATTTTGGTATTAGATTTAGAACATTTTCAAACCTGAATCATATTAGCAATGGTTTAAACCAAAAGCATATGTTCTTGTGAATGTTCCTGGCACAGAGCATCTCCTTTGGTACGCTGACAGTCTTCATGTGTTCCCACAGCTGTCCCTACAGGGCGGCCCTGACGGAGGTGCAGACAGCCCGGGTTCTTACGCCAAGTGGCCTGGCAGCCCCAATTCCCACAGCAATGATGACTTTGATGCATGGAACAGCTTCAGGCCCCGGACCAGCTCCAATGCCAGCACGCTGAGCGGCCGCCTCTCTCCCTTTATGCCTGAGGATGACCTGGGGGAGGCCGACGTACACATGGGCTACCCAGGAGCTCCTGGGGCCAAGATGACAGCCACACTGCCCAGCCTCACAGAGATGACAGGCTCTCTCGGACACAGCTCAGAGAATGTTATGGAAAACCTTCTGGACAACCTAAACTTGCTCTCACCCAACAACTCTCAGGTTGGGGGCGGGGCCACGACCCCCGGCTCATCCCAGTCCTCGCCTTCTCCGATGATGCAGCCGAGCCCTGGGTATCCCACATACAGCTCTCCCAACATGGCCTCCCAGCCGCCGCAAGACTACAGGAAGTGTGTTTACGGCCAAGCAGGGATTAATGCCTTGCCCTCCATGCCACTGCAGACACTGCCAGAGAGCAAGCCCACCTTTGGGCCCAGCATGAGCCAGTACAGCTGCACTGCCGGGCTTCTGAAGGAGCTGCTGACGTCAGACACTGATCAACACGGAGAGCTCATGCCGTCAGTGGATACAGTTGTGTCGCAGCCCAGTGGAGGCTGCATGCTGCCGCCGTACAGCAGCAGTCAGCATACAGCCAAACTAATGGGAGGTGGCAACGGTCACCCGCACCCTCTGTCCCACACACACCCCCACAATATGCACAGCCAGGCCCCAACAACATCACCGGCTATGAACGGCCGATTGCTGATGTCTCTGAGCCACAGCGGTGGCTCCCCACGTTTGCCTGCAGGCAAAAGCCCTATGCAGATGCCTTATGGTCTCTCTGGCCATCTCAGCGGGGGAGGAATGCCTGGTGGCTTCTGCCCTCTCAGCACCAATGGTTATGGGCGACCAGGTCCACTGCCACCCACACACCCAGAGAAACTGCCCAGCGACCTGGACGACATGTCCATTGAGAAGTTTGAATTCGACATGGAGACAGTCCTCCATGACACTTTGATGGACGGAGACTCTCTGGACTTTAACTTTGAGCCAGTGGTGACCCAGCAAGGCTTCCCCCATGGGGTGAAGACCACAACACACAGCTGGGTGTCAGGGTAGAAACTAAAAACTGACTTTTCATTGTTTGTACACATTCACAACACATGCAAGACAAAATTGTATCTTGGGATACTTGGTCTTCATCCCAGCAACCTCACCTGCAGATTCTGTACCGTCAACATTTCTGTTCCCAAAATCCTCTTCAGATCACCTCAGCAGAGATGTTGTGATGTACTTTACATTCTCTTAGGACCCCTGAACTGTTCAGCAAGTAACAATTAATTTTGAATATAAATATTCTGTACAAACTCAAGTGCCAAACATTTTTGCCTTAATGTAAAAGCCAAACTCTGGTTTACTCACAAAGGTTACAAAAAATACACAGCAGTCGTGTCTGTGAATTTTTGCAAGTGACACTGCCAGCGACATCTCATCAGCATCGAAAGCACAAGCCACAGAAGTGCACAAACTCATCCCATGCTGTTTACTGTTTTTCTATGTACAGTGTAGTGATAATTGATCGCCACTACGGACGGATTATTACGGTAATAATATGGTTCATGGGTTTGTGGACTACAAGGGGAGGCCTGTCATCAACGTTAAATGGCAGACTGACTTCTCATGGGATCCTCGGACGATGTTACATAATAACTCACTTTGTTGTCACCTGAATGTACATAATGTCAGACAGTTTGCAAAATCAGGTCTCTAAGGCTGTAAATAGTGTTTACAGAACAGAAGCAAAAATCACGGCAGCAGAGATGAGAAAACTGGATCACATTCACTTCAATCTAGAGTGGACAGCATTCGCTTGAAGATGTTTCTTAGTCAGGCGGAAAAATGGTCCTACACGTTCTGATTTCTTGTACATACATTAAGAATGTATATTAAAAATTATGTAGTGGATGTTTACTAGATTGAGTATATATTTGAGACCTAAATTATTTGTGGTAATATAGATTTATGCTGGTGCATAACCTGCTCAGACATCAGAATTGTTCCCTAGTTGTTTGTTGTCTGAACCTCTAAACCTTAATACCACAGGGGCCTATTTATTGTGCCTAACAGAGTAGATATGAACTGCAGGCTTGAAGGGTTTTTATATTGTAAAACTGTAAATTGTCTACAGTCCACAAGATACTCAAAATGGAGCCGTTTTGAAGTAACAGTGAATTCTTGACTTTCAGCTCCATGCTCACACTTCTCTTCAAAGAGACAAGTTGACTATACGTTGTTATTGTTCGGACTTTCCTGAGCGCTTTGAGGCACTGTGAATGTTAAGAGGTCAAGGCAGGTTGGTGGATCAAAGATATTCTCAGTGCTGCTGCTGTCAAGTTTTCTCACAAAGGGGCTGAGTCCAGGACTTGTCATTTAAAGACACTGTGAGTTACCAGCCTGTCCCTCCTGTTCTGTTGTACCTTTGTCTGTAAAGGTTCATGTGACTGACTGAGGTTAGTACTAGTGGAGCAGCTACTTGGAAGAATGATGCAAATGGTGACACAGCCACCAAATTTAGTGCAGTGACTCTCCACTTGGTCATGTAAAAATCCAACTTGACCATTTTTAAGTTGATCACCATTACACTTGCATTTAAAAATGCAATATCTCAAACACGGTTTGAACATTTGGTGCAAATGATCAGTTGGAGGCAAGGATGAAGTGCAGTGATTTTCACGGTTTGAACCCTGCTCCATCCTGGTCATTCTGCCGTTGTGTCCTTGGCAAGACTCTTCACCCACCTTGCCTCTTATGAATGTGAATGTGTTTGGTGGCGGTTGGAGAGACGCTGTTGGTGCAGATTGGCAGCCACATGTCCATCAGTCTGGCACAGGGCAGCGCTGGCTACACATGTATCTGAACACCACCAGTGTGTGACTGTGGAGTGAAGGAATATTGGATTCAGTTTAAAGTGCTTTAAGTCTCTGGAGAAAAGAGCTATATTATCTTTTCCTTTTCCCTGAAGGAGAAAGATAATAAGTATTACCATCATTGTTATTATGACGATGCTGGTTATTATTATCTTTCTCCTTAAGGGAACTTCTTCAAATTTGGCACAAACTTTCAACGGGACTCATTGATGAAAGGTATATATATTGAAGGCCAAAGGTCAATGTTGTTGTGACCTTACAACAGTTATGGCTGTCAGTAATTTGGAGCAGTAGTTCTGAACTGATGCACTGGGGTCCAAAAGTGGGTTGCTCATCTGTTCTGATTGGGTTGCAAGGTGTTAGTGTTAAAATATATATATACAAAATTCTGTTGTTTTTAATCTGATGTTACAATTTGATTTCATTTGATTTCACAATTAATTTATTCTTTTTTTTTTCAGCTGATTATTTCTCTCATTTTAATTTGTTTTGTTCACAACTTGATGACGGTGGGAACTAGTGATTGAGAACTGCATGAACAGATCATGATACGACGACTATGGATGCATTTGATTGAACTTACGGTTCGGCTCTTTCTAGACGAGTGAGCTCAGTTTATCTGCCAAAAACAAGATTTCATAATATTGGACCCACTTTACAGATTTGTGTTTGTTGTGTTCATCTGGATGTCAGCTGACGTTTAAATATCACAGTTTCGTCCTAGTCTCCAAATGAATATTTGTGCCAAATTTTGCTGAGCTCTGTCATATTATTTCTGATACCACACTTCAAACCATCTTGAAAAACTGGCCACTATTTTGGATTTTTATGCATCAGGCAGATTCTAGGGAGTCACTGTGTCAGATCTGGTGTTTGCATTTGCATGATGTTGCTTCAGAATTTCAGCTGCTCCACTACATATAGTATGATGTCTTTAAGGCCAATAGATCCCTCTGCTGCTGTCAGTAGGATCAGACTCCATATTCACACCACCCCTCCTACCTCTGTCTACACCTTATGTCGTTTTAAACAGTAACGTGACTTGATAGCACCAATTTTTTTTTGTTTATAATGTCCTGTCTTAATTCATTTTTAATGTCGTCCCTGAAAAGCGCCACTAAGTGTTAAATATTGTATGCAGTTGCTTGTATATTTGCATTTTACTGCCTTGCTCTTTGAACTTACTGCTGTACTAATGCTGAGCTTCTCAGCCTGTCAGTGACTGACTATGCAGAGTCAAACTGTGTAAAAATATTTTCTTTGAGACGCTTCTTATGAAGATAACTCGTAGGGCGGCTGAATTACCAGGTGGCTTGTAGATCTCAAACTAAAGCTAAAAACTACCTATTTAACAGAAATGTGCATTTTATGATTTACTTTTACCCAGAAGCCATGTTATTGCACTACCCTGCATCTTTAAAAAAATGTGCTGATTTCAGAAAAGGCTTAATGGTGCCTAATTTGACGGTGCTGAGTTCAAAAAATAACATTAAAAGTTACACACATGCATAGTGGTAATGACTAAATGAAAAGTTTTGATTTTCAAAGGTCTCATACTGTGAAAATGCATCTTCATTGGCTTTTGAAGGTTCTATAAATTCTATGGCGCAAAATAAAAGTTGTAAAAATATTAATTTGTGTAACAAATCACAAGTGAACACCAACTAGAACAATAGTCCAGCTAAAATTAATTAATCCTGCACAAAGTGTGGGGTTTTCCTTCTGTCGACTGGACTGGAAATTTGGTTTGAAGACGTTTCGCTGACTGAGAATCTTCACAGACATTATTCCTGCCCCCATCGATTAGGGCGACATAAAGGCCACGCCCCTCTCTGGGGCAAAACAAAACAGTTGTAATGTAACTAGAGCACAAAACAAACCCAAAATCAAAGCACCAGAATTAGATAAGCTTCTTAATTCCCCACAAGTCCATGTAAACTTCATATACGTGTACTCTGTTGACAGTAGAACACAGCGGTCATACTGAAAAACTAATTTGATCCATCTGTAATAATATCATAATAATTCAGTCTTCCAGCTAGCATGCTACTGCTATACACACAGCATGTAAAGAAGCATGGAAATATTTTTTGTCTATGATGGTGAGTTCGATTTACCTCAGAAGTCAAAGTGAGTTAAGGAAAAACATGGAGACGTGCCATATTTTTCGGACCATAAGGCACACTGCATTATAAGGCGCATTAAATGAAACAAAACAGAAACACGAAGAAGGACCTCCTCGAAAGGCGTCGATCTGCATGTCGCGTGCTACTGCTGTTGCTTTGAGTCGCATAGAGACAGAGACGCTTCTAGTGACAGTTTGCATATACAGTGTAGTAACATGCCATGGACAAATATTGAACAGTACTATACATACGACTATTGTAATATGAAACAAATACAGCAGAAATTGGGGTATCCATTCAGTTGTTTTGAGTGGGAGCCATATTGAACTGTACCGTTACATGGGCCTGCTCTGACTTTCTCAGCTAGAATTCGGACTCGAAGGAGCGTTCCAGCTGAAATTTCCATCTAGGAATTTGGAAATTCAGACTTCTATGTACACACCATAGATCTTGTGGATGTATTGTGTTGAGTCCACAAATATGGAGTTTATACAGATCTGAGAGGAATCAATTTCATCCAAACAACTTCATTCAGTCCCTGAGGACAATTGAAGTACACAGAAGCTAATTTAATTCTGGTAATATTTATATCCCTAAGAGGAAGCATGGTCATGTCACCGGTTCTTACATGTGAATCAAGGCCAGCTTGACATGGGATCATAAATCGTAAATGAAGCAAATGAATCACAGTCGAGGAATGTTTAAGTTGACTGTGTTTACAGTATCTTTACATCAGAATCAGATCTTAAATCACCTTGCGTATGGCCTGCATTCCAACCAATCAGAGCGTTTTCTGATGAAGAGTGGGCAACTCCGGTGCATGTGTGACGACACCTGTGGAAAACGGCGAGAAAAAATCAAATCATCACCCTTACGGAAGTCTTTAATAGACAAATATGAGCGGCACAGATACAATTTGCCACAATATGGGACCTTCAGTGACAAAACAAACCAAGTGCACTGTATAATATCGAAGAAGAATAAACAGCGTTTCAAATACAGTTTCATATAGTCATATTCTTTTTATAAGGATTCATGGAGTCCTTTGGTTACTTTTGCAACCAGCATTCTGAAATTTGGAACTCTATTTCATCCTGGTAGAAACGATGCATGGTGGTGTTTTAAAGTGTCAGGTTCTCGCTAATTATTTTTTAGTTCATCCCGAGGGGAAAAGCTGTGTAACTGTTCGGAAATGAAAACACGCTTGCTCCCCCTGACTGTGCATGACTTAACACCACGGACACAGATCTAAGAGAAGCCTGCGAGGCTGCCTAGGTTTAAGGAAACTTAAATGAAATTCTTAACATTTCAAGAGGCTCTGTTTGGAAGCCATTTAGAAAGCTGCTGTTTGCCTTTGGTGCCAGGTGTTGCCATTTTCTCACCCAAAACTGCTACAGTGTACTATAGCCAAATTTGCCTTTTAAGTGATATATTTAGCCTTTTCTCATGTGACATGTTCAGAATTATATATATATATATATATTTGTGCCGGTCACTCAAGTCAGGATAAACTGTAATGAATCCATGTAGTCAGTGTCACAGGGTTTACTCTAAAAGTAAGAAAGCTGTACCAAGTAAATTATATCTCTACATTTTAAATGATTGAATCTATGCATTGTATTTCTTAATTTTATGTCGCAATTCGTTATATTTTCTCTGTGTTTTGACCTTACGACAGAGATATTTTATTGTAACATAGCGCTGTGAGATATTATGGTGGTGTTGTCGTCAGAACTCTACGTTCCAGATAGTTATATGGGGAAAAAAATGAAGTTTATTTAGAAAAATAGATGATGCAGTGATTGATATGCTAAGCTTTTGTAAACTGACAATGTTGTATTTCTTGTATTTAGCTATGGTTTTTAGAAAATAGCATTTAAAAAAAAAAGCAAATTATGGAAAAAATGTTAAGATATATTGCATTTTTAAAAGGATAAACACAATATTTAGTCTGGAAGAGAAATCCTGCTCAGAACGCCAATTCTGGACCAATTTTTTTGTAATTTCTTTTTTTCTGAGTAGAAAGAAATGTTGCACTTTTCTGTACATTTTATAACAAAGTGCTCCTTGCAACAAGAGGAACAGCTCCCATTGCCTATTTTAAAACGCAAATCTGTTACATTTAACTTATATACAGGAATGAATTGGAATTGTGTTGTGTGATTTGCAATCAATAAGATTATGTAACTTGTTCAATATTAATGTATTAAGACCTGAATAAATGTACGTCTGTGTGAAACACGTGTGTTCTTTTTAGTTCTGTGCGGACAAAATTGACTGCATTTGCAAGGTACAAATCGAACAAGTAGATGATTTACCTCCGAATAAATACTGTATTTTCCGGACTATACATCGCACTTTTTTTCAGGGATGCGACATATACACAGGAGCGTCTAATATATTAAGCTATTTCACGTGTTCATTGTTTTCACACTGACAGCCGCGAAACCTCCGGTCTCTGGAGGTGTTTACAGTTATGGACGTGTGCAGTGTCCATGTACACACTAGGAAGTCATAAGCCAAGGT
>JAQQAE010019022.1:0-11038 GCA_029823295.1 Pseudamia nigra | reverse complement strand
TACGGGTACTGAGGTACAGTACACGTATGATTCTGCTGAATAAATCAACCTGAGAAATACGCTCGACTCAGTCCGATCCTTGAGACCTCACCAAGTGCCTCCGGGCTCAAACGAAATTCCATCACAATAGAGACAGACAACCATTCACACTCACATTCGTGCCTATGGACAATTAAGAGTGATCAATCGCCTAACCCATGCATGTTTGTGGTTTTGTGGAGAGAACCCACGCAGACACGGGGAGAACATGCAAACACAGAAAGGTTGGGATCAAACCCAGGACCTTCTAGCTGTGAGGCACGAGTGCTACCCACTGCACCACCGTGTCACCCGTCTCTTCATCATATTGTTCATTTTTTCTTGTTTACTTGATTGCTTATTTTTTGGTTCATTTTATTGCTAATTTTGTTGGTTTTGCAGGATGACTTTTCATTTTTCCTTCATATTTGTTCATTTTTTTCCACATTTGTTCATTTTTCATTCACCTTTGTTCATTTTCTTGGTTATTTTTGTTCAACTTGTTTTTTGTTCATTTTGTGGATAGGTTTGCTTCTTTTTGTGCAGTTTTGTTGATACTGAAGATTATTTTGTTTCATTTTCTGAATTATTTTTCTCATTTACTTGGTTATTTCATGTGGCTTACTGGTACAGTAAAACTTCACCAAGCAGTGTCAAACAAAGTCATATTACGGTGTTGTTAGTATAAACACTTACCCACAGCTGCAGTTGAGTGTATCTCATGTATAACTATGAACATATTAACTAAATAGAGGATATGAAGGTCCAAATTTGTCCAACTTAATGAGCAAGCTGTTGCTATAGCAACATGTCAATCAAACCCAAGCACGGCAGTGATTTGCTGGATTATTTGCTGTAATATCTTAATAACAGAGCAAAAAGTTAAAGCTGGACCACCACGTTACTTATTAGAGGGGCCAATCAAAACGTTTGAGACCACGATGACCCATGGAAAAAAAAAATTGTTTACTATTTTCAAATAGCAGTCACATGTATCTCTATGGGAAAAAAGCTTCTTGGAACCCGATGATCGATTCCCCAGTGGCCAAGCGGTGGGATCACAACTTAAAGTTACTTCCGCATTGGCCTCACTGAACAACCCTGGTCATTGCCCCTTGTGTCAGATAGAGATGTAACCCACAATGCCTTTTGTACTGGCCAACTAATTGGTTCGAAACTCTTCTGTGAAAGCTAAAATCTATGTACATACTGTATGTATTATGTGGGCTTGCTGAATACTCAAATGTAACTGGTTAATGGGGGTTTGGTACATACACTTACAAATGCACTGTGTTCTGATCATATAGGCTCCTTAGGAGATCATTTTTAAACCATTTGTTGTCATACAAGTGATCTTATGAGTAAACCAAAATTTTTAGAAGCATACTTGTCCCCGAGAAATACCAAAAATGTCCTCCAGTGTTGGTCTTTCACAAATATCCAGTTACAAAATCAAATATACTATCCATACTGGCTGCAGGTTGTTTTAGCAGTAGCATCCTCTAGATACACCCTGGATGGTCTCTGTATGTTTATACTAACATATAGAGTACATAAATATTACCACATAGGCTTTCTTTAGCTGTTGCAGTGTTTAATAGTTCAAAGACTGAGCGAGATCCATGTTTTCAGTCATCAAGTTGGCAGAGACATGCCACTCCACGGTTAATCCAGTGGTTTTGTGGCTTGTTGGAAGGTAGCTCAATGGACAGGACATAATTGGTGGAATGGCCTGTGGTGGACAAGGTCCCTCGCCGTGCGCTGGTTTTGTACACAGGACAGACATAGATGTTTTCATGTTTAAAATTGGCCATTTCTCCTGGTTTGAGCAGGATGATGGGCAAAGTGTCAAAAAGGATCTTGGGCAGGGACTCTCCAATGACCATGTTTTCCCTGTCCCATCGTGCACCCTCCATGAAAAGACCCCTGACATAGGCTCCATCATCAGGCTTCTTATCCATGTTGGTTTCACATTTAGTTACCTGGAACACAGATCAGAGAATGAATACCCCCAACAGATCCTCAACGTATCCTTATTATCCTTATTGGGTGGCTGCAAATGATAAAATTAGTAAGAGAAAGAGGTTTTAACAGAACACTCTAGGCCCTGCTCACTTCTCTAAACTTTCAAATGAATACACTTCATCAGTAAGTCTGGCAATAGGTGAGATCAGGCCTAAGTCTGGTTGGTGTGACATAAACACTGGCCTTAACTAAAATTGGAAGTCTCAGTAAAAACCAGCTGGTGTAAAACAGCCCCAGAATTAGGTGAGACACAGAATTACATACCTCAAATTCAAAGCCAATGTAGTCGATGGGGATGGTGTACTTCCTTGCAAAATTCTGAGACACTCCTGTAAGAAATGACTGGGGGAAGTAGAAGCCAGAGACCCAGAAGACTATAGGAGGACCATGATCAATCCAATCCTGTCAAAACAGATCCCAGTACAGTATGTGTACAATGACCATGTTGACAAAGTAAAAACAACTCTCTCATTATGCACTGATAATTAAAAAATATCTAAAAATGCTAGAATATTTTAGTTTATGATAGTTTTGTACAATATTCACACCCACTGTAACGTCATTCAAACTGCACAATATTTTTTGTATTTGATTTAAACTGCAGTTGCCTGTGATCAAAATATCTCATGAAAAATATTTTCTAGTATTATACTACTAGGTGACATAATATTTTCACCTAGTATAAATTTTAGTGATTTTTCACACTCTTTTTTTCTCCTTAAAGTTGACAGGAAGGAGGTATTATACTGGTAAATAATTGTAGCAAGTTTCAAGAAAACTGGCTCAGCCATTTTCAAGCTATCGTGATGATATACAAGGTATGCAGACACAGGATTGTAAAACAAACAAATAAACTACTAGGTATATGCTTTGGCACTGATACTGAAAATGTCCTTTCTGTATCCTTATATAAATATCCTTACGCTAATTCATTTCTTACTTGTAGGAACTGCAGCCTGGCCAGGAGATCAGTCATGTAGCCTCCCAGCGGCTTTAGGGATGGGTAAGACTTTGCTGCCCAAATTGCAGGTACTTTGCCCAAAAGCATGTTGTCATACACATCCTCCAGTTCAGCAGACATAACAATCTGCCCTTTCAAAGCCTTGCGGATGTTCACCAAGCTGTCACGCACCACATATGTAAGTCTGGTAAGAGAGTCAAATTAACTATTAATTATACAGACCTTTATGATTAATAGGTAATAGTTTACTATTAAAAGTTGGGCTGGTTATATTTGTTAAAGTACCTGTTGAAGCGGACTATTTCCTGCCTCAAGACAGTGTTCATTGATTCCTCATACACGACTGGATATTTCTCTGTCACCGCTGGGCCATCAAAGTCTTCTGGCAGCTTCGACAGTATGTCCTCTGCAAGCTCATCAACGACTTCCTACAGCAGAACCAGACAACAGAAGAATACCCCGTTTTACACTGTTTGCACTGGTTCAAAATGTTCAATAAAAGTCTCATGCTGTTGGCTTTAAAAACCTGAGGAGACTTGCCCCCGCCTCCAGACTGCCTGGGCAGGGTCAGCAGGACTCCTTCCAGGAGCTGATTGGTCTCCTGGTTGTCCTTAGTGATGTCTGCGTTGCTATGGAGTCCAAACACACAAGGTTCGACGCAAATCGGAAGACCACGAATGTAGTCAAGATAGCTCTGGAATAAAAGAAATAATGAAAAGAATTAATGACTTTGAACTGGGCTAATACATGAGCTTGAACACTGAGTACTCACAACTACTTACGTAGATTTATTTTAATATAACACTGCAATTAAAATGAATATGCCCCAAAAACTTAATCACTTTGGCCATAATAGCACATGTCAAGAGGGCTACACCAAGAACAATAGCTGTAACGATCGAGCGTCAACAGTAATGAGCAAAATCGTTCTATTCCCAAGTCACAAATTAATATTAGTGACCAGTTACTGCTATATGCTGCACTCAGAAAGGCAAAAGAGGATATATTCCATGCAGGTTGGTGTGGTTTGGGTTTCAGATGTAACGTAGCCTCGATCCATTTGAGTTTGAATGGTTCTTAAAACTCTAGGTACCATTCTAGATTCTTTTCTTGGTGCAGATGTATCATTACTTTAAAAAGATTCATCTGAAACAGACTAAGGAGAACCTTGATAATACCTGGTAGGGACCATGAGCCGGGACATAGTAGAGATCCCCCTCACACAAGGGATGACACTCCTTATTTATGAGGTCCCAGTTGTAGAAAATGGACAGCAGGGACAACAGCAGACGCCTGTCTTTGTCATCAGTCACTCTGCCTCCATAGTTGCACTCACCTGACAGCAGAATAAGAACAGCACAGACAGGACAAAACATCACTTATGACTATCAGTTGTCATTTCAACATGAATAGTGTATTTCAGTGTTGCTGTTTCCTCTGTTAGCAGTGTCTGTTTATTCATATACAGTGGTGCCCCGGTTTACGAGCACATCGGCTTACGAATTTCTCAGGTTAACAGGAGGAAATCGACAAAATTTTTGTACCGGTTCACAAGCAAAAACTCGGGTTGCGAGTGAAATTGTTTGCCGAGGAACTCCAGGAGCTTCAGGCGCTGCAACAACAGGAGGTTCAGCAGCAATTCAGCAGCGAAGAGGAGGATGATGAGGAGGAGGTTACGACAACAGCAGAGATTAGGGAGATGTTGTGGCACTATGAACTGTTCCAGGGGTTAATAGGAAAAAAACACCCCAAGAAACACCCTGCCTGCAGCCGTCTGTCCCCAAGGTAATGTGTCATTATAAATAATTTTAGAACTAATTTCATGCATTCCTTTTCAGAAAATAATAAATAAATAAATAAATAATAAATAAACCTTATGTGCACTACAGGTATGTATGTATGGGAGTTTTCTTGGGTCTTGGAACGGATTCATTAGTTTTACATGTATTCTTTTGGGAAACCCAGTCCCGGGTCATGAGTTTTCCGCTTTACGAGCTCGATCCTGGAACAAATTAAACTTGTGACCCGGGGTTCCAGTGTATTTTTTTTTTTAATTTATGGGCTGCTGCCTGTCTTGGCCATGAGACTGTTCCAAAAGAACTTTTCAGTCTCACGCAGTGGTTTTCCTGGTTAAATAAAATAAATAAAATAAACAAAGCAGCTTTAGTTTATATCGGTTTAGATTATCTCATGATACTTTTGGCTAGATTCACTTCATTCAGGAGATGAGCAATTCAGCAACTTGCAGTCCCATTTTCAGTAGCATTATCACAGCCCCATGGAGTTCAGAAATGTTAAGACATCATTTCTGTTGTTGCTAAAACACTCGTACGAACATTTTCATTTTAAAACAAAATGCCTTCGTGTGAATGTATGCTTGGTTCCCCGTTGATTTTCACCTGTGAGATATGTGAGCGCCTCCAGGGGAACTTCATCATACGAATCCAGGAACATCTGAATCTGTCTTAAACTGATCTTCAAGTCAGACTCAGTAAACTCATAAGGGATATTCCAACCTAAAGGGAAACAGAGAAACAGGAGCAGAAGCATTCTCATCAGTTATCATTCAAGTCACATTTACATGAGTTTCTGTTAAATATTTTCAAACATGCATAAGCCAAAGAGAAGGATGCAGTTTATCTAATGTCTCACCGAGCGGTCCAAAATTCCTCCTCTCCTGTACTAGTGCATGAAAGAAGGCGAGACCAAACAAGAACTTTTGCCAAATGTCCTGTTTCTGTGAGCTGCTGAAGAAAGTGGGGTCAGATATGGGGTCGCTCAAGTAGGAGCGTAGGATGTTGGCTCTTAAACCTTTAGGAGGCTCATTAGTCATCTTCAGTCCATTCTGTAGGATACTGACTGGGAACTTGTCGGATGGATAACTGGTCAACCACAACCTAAGCAGAAAATTAAAGACACGTTTACCATTTGTTTTTTGCTTTTTAAAAATATCTACAGATGCTTGTTTTGAATTGTATGTTACCTAAAGCTGGGGTGTGTGTTTTCTGGGGTTATGACCTCCTCACAGATCCACTCCAGAGTTGGCATCCAGCTGGTAGCGAGGTGGCAGTTCTGCAATACGACCCATGTACCCTCTTTAATAGCTGTGTCGATCATCTCTTCTGCTATGGGTCCCTGTCCTTGTCCAAGAGAAATGGTTTGGGTCTTACTCCCTCCCTTTCCAAGATCATCAGCAAATTTCAGTAGACCTGAAGAAAGACAGTGTTGTTGTAAGAGTCTTTGAGCACAGTGGCTTAACATAGTATGAAAAGAATAAACATTTTTAGTCACCTGCTGTTGGATCAGACCCTGGTGATAAAACAAAGATGAGAGGAGAGCAGCAGTTTGAGTCTTTGTAAATCTCAGCCAGGTCAAAGGTGGGTGGCTCAATGAACGATTGTCCCATTTTTTCTACAATGAAGTTTTGCACTGTTGGGACCAGTTTGTCTGGCCTGAAGCACCTGATCACCACCATTCTGTCCATACCCTCCAGCAGATCCCAATTGTCAGGCAACTGTTCCTCATGGGGTTTTCCAGAATCATAGATTGTCTTCCATTTTGGGATATTTGTTTTTACATGCTCAAAGAGGCCATTCAAGTTTGGAAGATTGGAAGCACGTACAATCTCAGACCAAGATTTGTCTGTAAGCCATTCTGGTGCAGGGTTTGGGTAAGGGTTATCCAACGCGATGCCCCCCGTCAAAAGGAAACGCCATACTTGTTCATCAATATCACCTTTACCCTGCAAGATGCCTACAGTTAGCAGAAGGGAAAAGAGGAGCTTATCCTTCTCAAAAAGAGAGCGGCACACATTATTGTAGATGCTAAGTGTAAAGTGGTCCACAATGTTTGTGATCCTTTGGTTCACATCATCACTTTTCAAGCTCTGGGAAATGGACTCCAGATAGAGGTTGATGAACCAGACCAGAGAGTACTGGTACATGGGTTCTATATTGGCAAGTTCTGAGATGCAGAAAAACAAGATAGAGGAGTGCTCAGCCACAGGACGGTACCCCATGCGTGTGTCATCAATTTGTTTCTCTGTGACACTGGCAATTTTTTGCTTCTCTGAAATTTCGAGAGAGAGGGTCTGGGAGGAAGATACGATTTCATTAGCTGTTTCATCTTCTAAGATGTCCCCTTCAGATGCTGAAAGCACTTGCAGGATTTGATCCTCAGTTTCTTTTAGCTGTTTGTTGTTCGCAGCGCCCTCCACAATCAGCTGATTCTTCTTCTCTTCCAGCTCAGGTTTCTCTGTGGCTGCAACAAGTCCTAAAAGCTGATCTTGAAGACCTTGTGGAGTGATCATGAAGTTCAGCAGACACACTTTGACAGCTACTTCTGGGAGGTAGTGGGGGTTCCTCAGCCCAGTGGTCATGTAGAACATAAAGTCTTTATTATACTCTACAATATTTTCTCCTATTTTCATGTATTCTACTCCTTGTTGTTTAAAGGTCTGTTTCAGCAGCACAGGCTCGAGCACTGGGTCTAGTTCCTCTCCAACATTTTCCAAGAGAACAGGGGTTCCAAACTGGATGGCATTCTCCAATGTTCTCACATAGTTTCCATCGGTCAGTTTGATGACAGCAAGCTTATTAGCTTTCTCCATGTTCTTAATCCACTTGTTAGCTTGACCTTGAGGGTCAATCATCAGAGGCCAGCGGCGGGAGTGGAATACAATTATACCATTGTCTGTTGAGAAAGAATCCACAGGAAGTCCAGCAATCTGCCATGACCTTATGGCCACCTGGTTACCTAGGGTGTTGCTCAGGTTGAAATTCGCAGAACATGGTATTTTTTTTTCTTCACAGAGGTTTCGCCACTGTGTCTGACACTCCATTCGGTAGTCGACTGTAAATGCCCCAAGGTAAGACACCATTCCAGCGGAGAGGAGTATATCACCTGTCAGGTTGGTGTATCTGCAAGATTTAAGAGAAATAATGCACAAATATATTTTTTCAGTATTTTCCACTTTATATGATAGAGACAGACTGAAAGAAAAGGGAATATGTTCAGAAAAGGACTTTGTCCACTATGACACACGGTATCCACTCTACTAGGCATAGTTAATAAATAAAATGTCAGATACATAAATAACATGTCAGATACATAACAACTCATAATTATTTGAATATACTGTAACTTGAAATTATATGTAATTAACACAAATGTTCAATTTCATGTCAAAAACATTATAATACAGCATTTGAGTAATTCAAACATTTAAATCAATGTTATCTATTTGGATAAAGTGACAGTGAGACATTAAAAAATAGTGATAAAAAGTGTGTTGAAATGTTTTTCATACCTCACTAAAAGCTGGTCAGCTGTATCTGTCCATCTGTCTTTCTCTCCACCCAGACCTCCAATCAGCTTCTCTGCCCTAATAAGCTTTAGCGAGGACAATTCCTTTTTCTGCTCTAGCTCATTCTTCTCCCTCACTTTAGCCTCCAAAGTGTCATTCAGGGCTTGCACTCTGTCTTGAACTTCTTTCGCCTCCGCTCTCTTCACAGCCAACAATTCCAGCAGTACAGCCAGTTGTTCGTCAGCCTCTTTCAGTCTCTCCTTCTTGGGGGCCACTATTTTGGCAACACGCTCATACATTTCCATTGCACGTACCCATTTACACAGACCCTCACAAGCTGAGGAGACAGTTTTGATGACAGCTGGCTGAAAATCAGGATGGTTAATAAACTTGTCTCTGATTTTTTTGATGGTAGCTGCAGGAATATTTTCTTTGTCGTAGCTTTTAAGGCTTTCTAAAAACTTCAGATCTCCTAAAAGCTTCTTAGAGGGCCCCCAGAAGTCCTCCACCATTTTGCCTGCAAAAAAACAGTAGACAATTTTTGAGAAAGAAATGCCATAATCATTATGTGCATTGTATGATATACATTTGTGTCAGTATAATGGATATCACGGTAATCTTCAATGCAACTTGCCTGAGCCTTTAGGATCTGGTTTTCTCTCAGGTTTTATGCCTTTCATGACACAGACGGACTCCATGACTAGTTTGACTGGACCTGGAGGATTCTGCATGGCCTTGATGAGTGTGATGTCTGTAGGTTTTAAGGTATCCAGGGCTGCCAGAGCAGCATTCAGTTCAGGCATTGCTGCTGCCAAGTCTCCCTCACACTCATCCTGAAAGATAGCAGTATTCAACAATTCTCATTTAATTGTTGAATATGCCTGTATTTTTAAATCACTGAGAACTGTAGTGCTCAGATTCTTCTTAAAAACATGTATACCTTTATAGCTTGGGAAGCAGCTGCTGCTTCATTAGCTTCTTTCTCATCATTAGCCACCTGCTCGTTCTGCTTATCTGCCTGCGCCTGCTCAACCTGTATATGAGCCATCATCTTATCTGTCTCCGCTGAGTTCTTCTCGAGTTGTGGCTGCATGGCAGTCAACTCCGCCTGCATCACAGACACCTATGGAAACAATGTGATGCTTTATGACACTGATATGTCAACATTGGCTATTTGAACAGTTTGATAATACTTGAGAGGATGCTTGACCTGAGAAGCAGCAAACTCCAGCTTTTCAAGACCAGTTATATACCGGTTCCTTGCCGTGTCTACTTCGGTCCTCTTGGTATTAAGCAGAGATTTAAAGGTGAGGATGAGTTCAATGTAGGAGGTGGGTGTGACATAGTTGTGTCTTCTTAGTGTAGAGAAGTACTTTTCAGACAAGTCTCTGACACTTGTCTGGAAGATTTTGCACATCTCCACCACTCTAGATCACAAAATAAAATACAAATAAGCTTATAGAAAATTGCTCTGTAATATTCACCACACTATTTTACAACATGTTCTTTATCCAAGTTAACATAAAATTAATTTGAATACAAAAGTTAAGTGTGTATTTTTCATCCTTACTCCAGCTTAACATTACTATCCATTTCTACATCTTCTAGGAACTTGTAGGCCACCATCTCTAAAGCATCACTTGGCCAAGCTTGGAACCAGTCAATGGTGCAGCAGTTGATAAGTGAAGGGAACATCCTAAGGCGGTTCCTAAATGCATCACCAATGGGACTCATGGCTGTTGAGTATAATAATTCACCATTATTTGCAATTCGTCTTTATAAAAAAGGAAAAAGTATAAAACAAAACACAAAGGACTTTACCCAGTACAATGTGAAGGTTGGCCTTTACACGGTCGATGAAGAAGTTGTACAGTGAGAGCGGAGTGGCATCTATCTTTTTGCCTTCCATTCGAGCAATACCCTGAACTTTTTCAGTGATATCGGCACGTTCATCAGAAGCAAAAATATTAGGAACATCACCAGTATTGAGCAGCATATTGATGTCTTCTAACATGGCTTCATCCTTAATTTGGCTGTCATTGAAAAGGAACACCAAGTTCCTGCCCTCAATTCCTGCTCTACGCATGATCGTTTTTAGGTCATCACGCCAGTCTGACATGCTGTAGTTCTTAGTTAGCTCAATCTGAAATAAGACATAGTCATTGATAAAGGTTCCCAACTTCGTGGAACTCTGTCGTCCTGATCCACCAATTCCAACAAGAAGAAGGTGGCCGTTGTCTTGTTTCAGTACTCGGCAGATACGTGAAACATGTTCAATGGCAAACTTGAACATGACAAGATTCATAGGTGCTTTACTGCAACTGTTGTATTCTCCCAGATAGAACTCCATCACCTCTTGCAAAGCTTTTAAGTCTGTGATTTCATCATAAGGCCTAGTGTCATCATCAGGATTTATGTAGTCACCAAAGAACAAGCTGCGGATGTTGTCGTCTGTTACTTCTTTATTTGGACAGATATGACTCAAGACCTAGGGGTAAATAGAAAAGTTTAGAAGGAAAATTAATGGTTACTCAAGGCTGTTATTTCTCTGTTAATTCTGTGTCTCGGTTTGAGAAAATATACATCTCATTGTCATTTTGTTTGCAGATGACACAAATATCCTTTGCACGGGCGAGAATTTGCAGCAGGTTTTAGAGGTGATCACAACTGAAATGAAAAAATTAACGCAGTGGTTCAACAAAAATAAATTATCTGTAAATCTAAAAAAA
>JAQQAE010019021.1:0-11039 GCA_029823295.1 Pseudamia nigra | reverse complement strand
AAGGAAGTTATGTTAGTTATCTGAAACGTAATGCATGAAATTAGTTCTAAAAATGATTTAGAATGTATTCTTACCTTGGCTTATGACCTTGGCTTATGGCTTGTCCATGGACACTCCACACGTCCATAGCTGTAAACAACTCCACCACGCAGCTGCCCGCTGCCCGCGAAAAACACGCCGCTGCCAAGAGCGGACATGGCGCAGCCCGCGAAAAACACGCTGCTGCTCACTGCCCGAGAGCGGACACGGCGCTGCCCAGGAGCAGTGGACACGCCGCAGCCCGATGGCTTCATTGATGGTACAGTATCACAAGTGATTTCCTTCTCTTTGATCCAAAGCAGCAGTAGCCTCTCCATAACACAAGCTAACTAGCCACTAGCCTCTGTTAGCTTGGCTAACAGCAGTTAGCTTCACCGAGACCCGGAAGTGACTACTTGTTATCCGGTTAAAACCTCATTGTCAGAGGTAAATTTTTTGCTCTTTTTTTCCTCGGTATCCGAATTTCTCGTTGTCAGAAGAGCTCTTTGTCCGAGGTACCACGGTATATGGATATATAGGTATGTTTTCAGCTCAGGGATTCACTGATACACACATGTTCGGAGAATGTGGGCATGGTTTGTGAACTCTTTTTCATCAGCGGGTTGGAAACAGCTGACTTGAATCAACAATGTGTTCATTCAACAATGTGTTGAAAAAACAATGTGTTAAGAGAGAGATGCGGACACAGCTGAGGAGTAGAATTGGAGAACCCATGAAGTAAGATGCCAATTGGAATCCAGAGTTTTGACAGAACAGCTCAGAGGAATAACAGAGCTGAGAGAAAACGAACCACAATGACCTATGGAATGAGAATCAAATTTTTAGTAGCATGCTCACACTTTTGTACAATGGAACCCCGGGTTACAAGTGCTTCGGCACATGAATTTTTCCCGTTACGAGGAAGACATTGGGCAAAATTTTGTACTGGTTCACGAGCAAAAACTTAGGTTGCGAGTAGATTTTTTTCTTTTTTTGCCTTTTTTTCCCCTGAAATAGTGTTTCATTTTGTGTTTTCTCATCATGGGGCCTAAGAAGGATGCTGGTGGTAAGAAGAAAACTCATGTTGATATCATGTTGATGCAGGTGAAAGGACGCAGGCGGATGTGTTCGCAGTTAAAGGAATTTGTGTGATGTATCTTTAAATACTATATTTCACCAAAGAGTAAAAGAAAGCTCAACTTTCCCAACCCCAAAAATACCATCAGAAACGAAATAAACAAAATCAACACAGATGCTCTTAAAACTTCTTAACACTCTTGTCACTGCCCTTCCTGACACTGGAGAACACTTAACCCAAACATACAGGACAAGTCCCTCACCACATGTCCCATTTTGCTTCCAGTCACGACTCCAGATTCCTCTCCCAGCTCAGTCCAGATACATCCACTGGAAGAATAAAGCAAAAAAGGGTGTGTGTGTGAGATGAAAAAACAAAAACACCTTGAGAAAGTGCATACTGGTCTCGTACTGTATTAGACCAAGTGAATGACATTTGCGTGACGAATTTTCGTAACATTTTAAGGAGTAGGCAGAGGCAAACCTCTTTGGATCGCTATCTTAGCAAAAGATCTTGTCAAATGTCTCCATCAACAACAAAGTTACATTTTCTCCTACTGAGGGGGAGGGGGCTCCAGCCCGTGCCCGCTGCCCCTTCAGCAGTTGGGAGAAAGGGGGAGCACAGTAGGAGAGAGAGTAAAAAAACACAGTTTCCAGAATAAGGCTCCTTAGAAAGCAAAATTGTGGTCACATAGAAAAAACCCCATAAGCTCAGTTAGCAGATATGTCGCTACACAAACATTCATTGACACAGCAACAAGCATCAGAGAGACTTGGGGAAACGTGTTGTTGTCTGTGCAAAAGTTTTCCTAAATTGCACGCTACAGAGCACACAAAATTCTCCCCTTTCTATGCAAATAAATCACTGCGCTGATAGCGTCTCGTTCAGAAACAATTGCAACACAGTGCACCTGACGCAGAGTATGCCAGTGGAGTAATGCCTAAATGCACACAGCCCTGAGCATGCTGTTTTCAGCTGTGAACAACATTTTTTCCAGTATTGAATGATATTACATAAACAGTCAGTGATACAGTACCTAAACAATACTGGGCATTTTATTGAAAAGAAAAGGGCTCTGTGTGCTGGTATGGAGCAAATTTTTTTCCTGAGCTTTTTTTCCTGCTTTTTCATTATTCAAAACATATCTCACACATCCCTTTATCAATCCAGATTCTAACAGTAGAACACACAAATATTAATGATTGTCAGATCCTGGTGATTAGGCATTATAATAAAGCAACCTGCTGCGCTGTCTGAAAAGGCACACAGTATCTTATGGAAAGACCAGCTATGATACGCACACACACACACACACACACCCCCACACCCCCCCCCCCCCCACACACACACACACACACAGATCTATAAACCCAGATACATCCCAGTCATTTCTGACCTGCTCAAATTACAGATGGAACTAGGATAGCAGCCGTGGTGTACCGTTAAGAATAAACTGACCAACAGTATCCAAATCACACAGAAAAAATGATGACGGTCATAAATAATTGTTGATTGTGTACTGAGGAGGCAGCAGTTTAGTACCTGTGACATGCAGTAATCCGACAGGTGTACACGCACCCTGCCTCTCATCAGTGTTTCACAGAATGCGTAAAAGCACACATCATAAGACAGACGAGGTTGACAGCTATTCAAACCGATGAGCTCCTCATTGCAGTAAATGTCTAGAGGATTCTTCTGTGATACTGACTTTAATCCACCTGTTTTTTGACAGATGTAAATCCAGCACAGTGTATCACTGTCCCTGCAGATACCACATACATCAAACTCTCCCCCACTCATTCAGCAGCTGTTTGTTGTAAAGTCTGTAAATATGAGACTTCACAACAAACACATATTGGACACATATTGGATCTTAATGATCCAATATGTGTCTTAACTGCAGAATCAGCATGAACTTTGCAATTTGTGAAAGTTCCCTTTCACTGGACTGTGACATGAAATGAACATACAGCACTCAGGTTCAGCACTAGCGTTACAGTAGCACAATTTCTGATGCAATTAACAGGTGCAATGCAATCTTTGTGGATCTGGCCCACAATGTATTAATGGCCATCCAACAATGTGGCCTCACCAGTCATCACGGAAAGTATACAAACAAAAGCGATATGCCCACAAGATTGGAGCAATTCTGCAGTCTCTTTCATCTATCCCACCTCCTTGACTGCATTTCTGAAATATCTTTGCTTTGGCATTGGACTGTAAGTAAAGCACTTTTCTTAGTCTTGGGTGGAGATGTCATGCTGTCAATGTCACCTCGCCCTGTGTGTTTATCAACACTTTATCACAGAATACCTGTCACTTTTCTCCACCTGCCTTTGCACTCTAAACTTAACCAGATTTACCACCTTAAAAAACATTATGGGATGTGTCTTTACAGTTCATTTGTGTTTGTGTGAATGCAGAAAGGGAGACTGTCTGGCATTCAGCAGTGAGGGCTACAGTGTGTCCCAAGTGAAGGTTAACACTGAGGTTAGACACCTGGAGACAGCAATTTTAGAACAAGAAAGGGCAAATACAAGAATTTCATTTGGGAGTTTTTAAGTGTAAAACATCCCTCGACTATCAGATCCTCCCTCATTACCATAAAAGGCTGAGGTGGCAAAATGCACATGCATTGAAAAGAGTAGAAAAATATGAACATGCTCAATATCCATTAGTCCAAGTAGCCCTGGAGAATCAAAAAAAAGTGCTTATCCTTTAAATAAGCTGGAAGAACTCAAGTAACTGTGACAGGCAATTTACTGATCATAATAATGCAAGTGTGAAACATGACACTGTAACTGTAATAGCTATATGATGTTTCCAACTGACAACTCTATTTATATCGCAGGCAGAGTTTGGAAGATGACTCTCAACTGACCAGTGTTCTGTTTCTCTGAGAGCACAAAAATGTCAATAAGATGGGCTTGGCTGGTGGAAGCCATTGATCCAAAGCAGCAGGGAGGAAATAGGAGAAACACATAGAAAAAGAAGAGAAGAAAGATATAGTCAAAATGGTAACAGTGAGGGGAGATATTGATAATACTGTATTATGGGAAGTGATTAAATTTTGATTTAATGCATGAACATATTTTTAAATGGGACTTCAGTTTATCTGCAGGTATTCCTGATTGTTTTTGGTTACTTAGTCCACATGCACATATACATAAACATACACTCAATATTACAGAGGTCATGTCCTTGTCATGACTTACAAATGCATGGGGGGTGCATGGGAATAAGATACTATGCTTTGGCCATGGATTAATAACATAGCATATTTATGATGTAACTATATTGCCAAGGTAATCAAAAATACAAAGAGCATACCTATGCATTAATGGAGATATGTCACGACCTACATACCACCGAGATGAAATGTTTAAATATTTTTCCATTTTAAGAACACTTCTGGAGAAAAAAAAACATTATTGAGCCATTTTGGTTGTACATGCAGTAAGACACTTTAATCAGCTACTGCATTGTCTGACCCATACTCAAACCACAAAGATATTCAATTTCATATTGTATAAAACAGAATGAATTACAAAATATTGACATTACCTTTGAGAAGCTGGAATTGGAGGCTACCTTGATAAATGATCCAAAAGATTAAAGAATAACGTTAGCCCATGTTTATATTGTATTATCACACAATCCTATCCTTGTTGTAGAGCTTGCATTGGGTAGCAGGGTATCGGTCAGCATCATATTCCACCAGAATGGAGGCTGGTATCCTTTGTCCTTGCTCAAGAAACCCTCAAGATGTGTTTAATGAAATCACTTCAGGCGGCAAAGTGCCAGTTTAGCACCCGCAAACAAAAGAGTAATCACTCATATTAGCTGTGAGGTGTATTATAAATGGACGACTGATGTTCACTGTTGTATAGATCCACAGCAGTTGACTTATTATTACCATGTATTGGCTTAATGCCTGGCTCAGCATGCATATAGTTTAAGAAACCAGTTCTTTTTTTAAAGACATAAACAAGTCACAGACAAATATCAGACAAGCACAAACAAGCAAACGACACATAAACCCACTGAAAACACTACTTCAATTAACTTTGATGGGTCCCTAACGAGCCTAGGACAAACTCTTCTGTGCCTCCTAATATGCATCATTCCATAGTCCTGCTGTGACTCAGCATTTCTGTCAAGCTCTGCTACCCTTTCATACAGTACTGCAAAAATCAGCCTCCCTTGAAAGCAGTCTAAGTTTGTACCACTGCCTTTCTCCCTGTGTGATTAATATAATTTAACCTGCCTGCTCCTAAACTCACTCACTCAGCCTCTAATTAATGCAGGTGAGGTGTTGGCCATGAATCATACCATGAGCAAACTCTCTTTGCTTCAGGAGATGTTAAAAATAAATAAATACTAGAAGATTGTGATTTTAAAACCATATCTCATCTTTGGACAGCTGCTTAAGCTCACCATTTCAGTGAGCAGAGGCTAAGGGTTTTGATGTGTAAAACACTGAAACTACATTCCTGTATTTACATTTTGAACAGAGTTGTAGGTTAGCATTTGTGTGCAAACCAAAAGTTCCTTCTTTTTTCCAATTATCTTTTAGTGGGACATCATGACTTCTGTAAAAACTATGTGATGATGCTAAAAAGTGATCTACGTTAGAACAACACAGAGGAAAAAAAATGGAAAAACAGCACTGTGAATCACTGACAGAAAGTTGGGTGGATGCTAATGGAGAGTGAGAATATCTGAGAATCATTGCTGCATCCAACAGCAGACAATCAAAACAGCGTTTCTTCATTTTGTTCGGTTAAAGAGGCATGCCTTTGAATTCCAATGCCCCTGTCTCCTCTAGCTGTTCCTTCAATTTTATATAGGACTTGAAGGTGTACTATAGGTACTCAAGGCTATTAAATTTATTTTAGGTTGGAAACATGTAACGTCTCTCCAAATAAGCTCAGGTTCTGTGCATACAGTATATGGTGGCACACAGAACAAGTAAGCAACAACAGATTAAGATATTCAATGCAAAATATTAATGTGATGCACATGAACAAAATAGCAACACGTTGCCCCTGCTGTTTGTAAGGAGAGCGCTCTACTGTGTCATTGTGATGCCGATTACCCTGAAGGCACAGCAATGCTACCTTGCCTGTCTGAATGCATCACCATTTTGATGTGCAACTGTGATTTTTACTGTTGAGTAATAATATTGTAGCACAATGATTACAATGACTGCACAAAACATCAAGACTTTCAGATGATAAGCCTCAAGGCATACATTTTTAACTTGGGAGCACACACACACACACAGGCATAGACATTCAAACAAATCAGACAGATTTTTGACACGCAACACCTACTGTATATAGACACATCATAGTACAGTAGAGCCCAAAACATTGTTTCTTTTGTAGTATAAGTAACACCAGACATGTTGATTAATAGCATAGCCCACAGTCGAGTCATGAAACAAATGTATCAATTATTAATAGGCTACTGTGGATTTGTGTTATGGGTAAAAGCTCAGAAAATAAGGTAAAAAATGTGCCTGTGATTCAGGCCTGCCTATAGATAACATTAGAATAACAAAGAATGGCAACACAGTCAAAATAGAACTCACGGATAAATAACACATAACGTGTCACTGTTTCGATCTGTCAAATGCCTGCAAACACCACAGCAAACCCAAAATTGTTTGTTTATAAACCTGGAAGAGGTAACATATGCATTTATGGGAATGGAGCTTCAACAGATGTACAGTATATGTTGATAAAAAGACAGTGTCTGTTAAGGATGATTTGAGAGACAGAATAGTGTCCAGTACTGTGCGTCTGCAGCTCAAAAGAAACTAAATGGGTCAGAGCACTAAATGGATAAGAGACACTATACCACACTTTTCCTTCCTGTGTTCAAGTGCTTCTTTGTTGAATTGGTTTTAATGTTCTACAGTTTGCTTCATACTTCTGTTCCATAGTATACCTTTTTCAGTGCTCCTCCTATTTAGCAGTAAATGCCTTCCTACTTTGGGTCACATCCAGCATGAGGGATAGCAACACGCAGCTGAGCTTGCTTTGCACCACCCCCTTTCCATCCTCTTCCAAATGCTGACAAATAGATAGAGTATGCCAGTAGTGGGCTGCAGAGGTGCTGAGACACCAGCTAGTTATCCATCTGCTCTACTCCCTTGATAGTGTCTTCACCGTGGCAGAGGTCACATACTCGCTGGCTCAACTCTTACTACAAACACACACTTTCCTGACACATGCATACTTCTTCTATAGCTGCCTCAGATGGTCTCCCCTCCATACTGTACCTCCCTCCAGCTTCTCCTTCATCTTTCTGTTTTTCTGTGAGCACTACTGATATTCTGTCATTTTCTCTCAAACAAATGGTCTGCTATGGCACTGCTATCCACCCTCCTTCAATACATCACTTCCAATGGAGTGTTTTCTTAAACAAGAGCCATTTGGTTTTGAACTGAATTCAGCACCAGGGACAGCTCCGTCTACACTGGAAAGCATTTCTTATCTTTTAACAAGCTGGACACAAAAGCAGCAAAACAGTTCTCATACAATTCCTTACAAAACATGATGCAGTACATATTTTAAAAAGAGTATTTTTTTCATTTCTAGTTCAGCCATGGTGCATTTTACAGCTGATGTGTGCAAAAATTAATGTATACGACTATGTATGTACAGTACCAAAGCAATCTATAACCCTGTGCACATAGACCTAAATTTCAGGGTGGTGTTTGTAAAATATCCAGGTTATTAACTTATATTTTTACATAGAATACATTAAAATGTTATGATATGTGGATTCATTTAACAGATTTCGTATGATTTTTCATCTTCGTTCATCTATTTCATTTCCTTTATCTTTTTCATCGTCTCAATTGCTTTGCTCATTTAATTCTACTTTGTCACTTATTGAATTTCATTCACTTGCATGTTTTGTTTATTTTCTTGATTCCTTTGTTCATTTTATGGGTTGTTTTCTTCATTTTTTTTTCTTGATTATTTTGTATATTTTTCTGCTTGTTTTCGCTCATGTTGTTTATTTTATCATTTTCCTGATCTTTTTGTTCATTTCCATTCACTTTCTGGATTAGTTTGCTCAACTTTGCTTGTTTTCTTAGCAATTTTGTCTGTTTTTATGGCATCTTCCTGGTAATTCGGTTCATTTTTTTACACATTTTCTTGGTTAGTGTGTTTATTTTGTTCACCTTCTTGATCAGTTTATCCATTATGCTCATTGGCTTGATTAAGAAAACCTACACACTACATAAACAGAGATCAGATGAATCATTAGAATTTCAATTGTCTCTCCATTCCTAACAGAATTAAGAATGTTAAACATGATTTTGTTTTATTTTGTTAGAGTTTTAGATGTATTTTTGGCTTTAATTATAGAGTAGATACTGTAAAGAGAAATGGAAAAGGCCACTGTAGTAAGGTCTTCAACAATATAGAAACTCTCACAGGTGAATTTTTTCACAATAGATTATTCTAGTATTAATGTAGTTTTGGATAAAGTATAAATTGTATACATTTTTGATGTATTATACTTAAGAGCTAGAGTTGTAATTCTTAAATATTGCATCTTGATAATCATGGAAAAACCAAGCCATCATATAGAGGTTTTGCACCTAATGTCACAGGTCACGTGAATGTTTGTTAACCGGCCATTTTGGATGGTGAGCTGCACAGCTAACATCATGGTGTTTCATTATTATGCTGTTGGGTGCACAAATAGACAGGGGAAGGTGAAAGAGTTGTCTTTTTTATCACGCTGATAAAGAGCACCGTCAACAATGGATGACAGCTGTCAACAAAAAAGACTGGACCCCAAACGAGCCCACAAGGTTATGCAATGCTCACTTCCTCGGTGGCAAGTCAGTGCTAGATCTGGTATCCACAATGGTTGGAACTACGAAGTTATCGCATCATCTTCGAATCTCTGACTTTCATTCTTGATCAATGAAAACATTCTTGGCAAATGCATTTGCTGTCAGAGAAAACCCACAAAATAAAACCAGAGTCCTATTCCATTATTCCTAGCTGCAGCCTGCTGTGAACACTCCAATTTTTTCAAAGTAAGCACTTCGGACCCCTCAGGACAATCAGTTAAGGGCATCAAGGGGGCGCCGAGGGGTAGGGGCTGGGACAGACAGTAGCCTGCCTCGTGGCAGACCGGCAGGTCGATCCCGAGATCCAACTACGAGCTTTGTGCATATTTGGACAAGTTGTGACACTGCATCATTCCCATGGCTTTAATCACAAGTTGCTGCCGTCCAGCATAAACAAATGTCATCAGTGCAAAACCTTTATACTGTGTATACTGTACCTCTCTATGGTAATGGACATTTTTCCCTTGATTTTTTTGTTTCCCTTGTCACTGATTATAAATTGTAGTATGTGTTAAACTTTACTTTACACTAACAAAACTTGGCCTTTCACATAAACTTAATGTTGTTACACATCACCTCACACTTTGTTGGTAGGGGCAAAAAAGAAATAGATGTACAAGTGAAAGAGGGGAACTCACTAGAAAGCTGAGTGACAAAATAATGCATGATTAAACGCTTCACTGGAGACTAGAGCACAACACGTACTACACATGAGAATGATCGAAACATTAGTCACAGTTTGTGCAAGAGTGTGTGCAAATCAAAGGCCAGTACAAACACCTAAAACTGAGCCATGGATCAGGCTGGGAACAACATCATTCAAAGGTTTTAACTCATTTCAGCCATTAATAGAAAAAAATAATTCTCATTTTATGCTTAACAAGACAAAAGTGAACACATAAGGCCGTATTGCACAGACACAGGAACAAGAAAAAGCACTCATATTTTGTTTATTGCTTATCAGGTTAAGGTGGCAGTGACTTCTTTGCCCTTAACGGATCATTGTTCTTATGAGCTGAAGGCAGACAGAATCAGTTAAGCTTGAGAACACTCCATGAGATGAAAAATAACCTTGGCTTTGAGGTGCCAAAATCCAAGTATTAGTTTCATATTTCGTCCTCAGTTTCCTCTGCTTTGCTCTGTGTGGTTTAGGTTCCCATTAGCATTCTGTGAAAGAAGGTAATAAAATCAGCAAATTGTAGATGACTCAAGAATGTAAAATGGCTTTCTCTAACTAGTGTACTCACAAAAAATGTGACCTCTATTTCTGTCTCACTCTCTTGGCCAAAATCACTACACACTGACAGCAGGCCTCTTGTTTAGTCCCTGAAAAGCTTATTGACATGCAATCGGTGCTTTACACTAACCTCCAACATGCAATGCCAAAATCCCATGTGGAAAGAACCACCTTCAGGCACCAAACACTAATTCTAACTCATCAACTTGCATCACATGATATGTTCCTATCAATTAGGGAAGTTGTTTTCCATGTCCAAGGGCAAGGGTGGGAATCATATGGGAAACTTCTAACTCAGGGGGGGAACATGTTTTGAGTGTGGGGACTGACTGCACGCCAGCCTGTCTTCATCACTATGGTAGGGATGTGTTCTACAGGGATCGCTGCTACCCTTGAGAGGTAATTTGTTTTTGTTTTGTTTTTACAAGTAGCTAACACTTTTTTTTAGCATCTTGCATCTCAAATCAATGCAACAAAATACTTTAGGGTTCTGATTATGGGTAAGGTTCTAAAATATCTTTTGGCAATAATGCAGTGTCAGTGTAGAGGTGCCATATTTATATAGTAACCAGGCAAAGAAACAAAACACAACAAACATTGCAGAGCAGTATGGCTAGGAGAATTTTTTTGTATAAGAATAGCTAGCATCTGAATCTTACCTGAAGGCAGTTAAAACATCAAATTATTTTTGAATTTAAAACAGCATATTTTGCCACTCATTGAAAAAAAAAAAGTTTATCTATTATATACGTATTTAGTGACTGACAGTGGGGGGGCGTCAGGGCCAGCAAGGCCTTCTCTGCTGGCCTAACATAACCAGA